>CP092876.1:82110022-82188552 GCA_030710605.1 Cordylochernes scorpioides
GCATTTTTTCAATAAAGAATGTACGTATATACGCTCCGTATATATAAAGATATATATATATATATAAATGTGACAATATAGTGGTAAATGTGTGGTGAGGTGAGAAATAATCACACGACGACTTGGTAGAGCAATCATCCAGGCAGCCAGCCGAGAGAGCGAGCGAGACGTTATCAACTGGGCGACTGTTTTCCCTGTGTACACAACCGGGGGGCTAACCAGGATAGTCGCCAGGTGGTGACGCCCCCCCCCCCCTCAGGAATGTGGTCAAAATGGTCGTGAGTTAGTTGTCTAAAGTGTCTCGCTTTTAGCTGCCCAGCTCTCTCTCTCGTTGGCTGTTGGTTTGTTTTATTAATCCTGGAAGAGCATATATTATGACATATGGCCCCCGTTGAAGAAGGCTGAACATGGTTTAAGTATATTTAAAGCTGGAGAAGCCAGGAATATATAAAATAATTTTACAGTTAAAATTAGTTAAGGTAATGGTGACATAGTTTTATGTAAATAAAATACTGTATAGTACACAAGTAAATATTATTTACAAGCAGTTTTACAACACCGGAGAGTTTGACATTTATGGGAGATTTTGAAAATATCAAGGTTATAAAAGGCTATATACAAATTAATTTTATGTGTAGGTTAATATGGTACAGAGTGTAGGTATGGACAATCATAGCTATGTACAATATGGATACGTGAATGAGGAGGTGAAGAGAAAGAAAAGGTGGAAAGTAAGAGAGCTCTAAAGTAAGTGGTTCAACATTCTAAAATGAACAAAGGAAGCCATTAGAAAGAGGCTGGAGCAAATAGTCATCTCTGCAGCATTCGTCAACAAAACGTATTGAGACATTTTACAGAGATACTTTAGAATGAAGAAGATTGATTAGGCAGACAACTTATGTGCGGTTCTCTTGATGACACTAAAATTAATAAATTTAACAAATAATGGACATGCACGTACGTGAAAAAGACCTTCGGGGTCGAGTGAGAAAAAAAGTGAACCTTTGCGGTCAATTGACAAAAATAAGACCTCTGAGGTCGAATGGTTGAAAAAAAAAAAAAAAAGCCTTGACTTTCAGAACCTAAGTTTCAATGTAGGAATAGATACACTGCAGAAAGACTGAGAGGTTCAGCGAAAATTTGGTCATTGGTTCATAAAAAAACATAAGTTGATATACGAAAAATTAAAAAACAAGAGTTTTTTTTTTTTTTTTTTTTTTTCAAGAGCGATGGTGAAAGATAAGAAAAAATTTCGAGAGAACATGTTATTGAGAGGTGTGAACAAGGAGAAGAAGAGTCACATACATATGATGAAATTCTGAAGATCATTAAGACTGGAGAACTCTACACTTTAAGATAATTTTCAGGCGGACATGGCAAGGGGAAACTTGTCATGGGCTTTCTATTCTATAAGTGTAGAGTACGAGAAATGAGGTTGAGGTTGGCAATTGTGTGAGCTCAGGACTGAGGTAAATATCGAACTACATACAATGTTAGAATTTCGGCGAACAGAGCGAGGGGAAACTTGCTTTGGGCCAATCTAACTTATCTATGCAGTTACTTGTGTAGCGAGTCCGAGGGGAAAAGTCCCGTGTGTAGGTGAGGAAGTCGAACGGACTTATATTTAATTTGCGGAAAGTATGCGCGCACAGTGCCAAAAATTGGGACGAGGACTGCGTTGTCCGTTACAAGTGACAAGCTGCTCGGACACGAGGTGTTTGAACCGTCGTGGGAGCTTGTGCAAGGCGATGATTTCGCGGTGGGTTGAAAGTAAGACCCATGTCTGCGCGAAATGATGACGGACCGGACAAAATCAGCGACGATGTTTAACGTACCTCCGTGAGAAATATCGGAGGTAGGCTATATCGTGCTGGTTCGGACAATGGACAAACATAGATTTGAAGACAGGGTCCGTGTGGCGAACGTGTGGCGCGAGAAGAAGAAGCGAACTGTGTCGCTCGATGCAGATTGTTCAAGTGCGAACAAAAAGGGGTTGATAAATATCTAGCAGTTAGTCAATCTGCACCCTGTGACGAACACACCATTGGCTAGATGGTGTGGGTCGGTGGATATGCTAGAGATGAACTACGAAATAAATGATCATAAATGAAGGGCGAAGGTTAGGATTTTGAAATGACAATCGCCTGACGATCGACTTCGACGCCTGAATTACAGGGTGAATTTTGAATCGATTAGGGAAAGAAATTATTTTTCGTGAGCCGTGCTTACAAGTAGGAGAGGTCTATACAAAAGTTTAGGTGCTGGAGGCATATTTTTATAAATAATTTGATTATGAAAAATATATTGTTAATAGTAAAAATCGTAAAGCGTTAATAGGTAGAATTCCTTTTTTTTTTAATGATTTTTTTTTAAGAGTTACGTTAAAATGGAAATTATTTAATTAAAAATGACGATTGTTACATCTACTGATAAGCTAACTAATTAAATGGGTTATAAATATCTAAATAAATAGTATGGAGAATAAATTCATTGTTAATAGGCGTGGAGAGGATAAATGGAGTTAATTATGTAAAGATTGGCATCAGAGTTTACAAGGAGTGAGTTCTTTAAAGAACGAATGGAAGGGGTAAAACAATTTCACTTACAGGTTATGCTGGTTTAGAGAGTAGGTAAGTTCATTGAGATTCGGGAGAGTTCTGTCTGTGACACTGTGCGTACCAGTGTTGTACATCACAGTAGCGGCAGGGATATGGCGGAGTCTTGTCCATGATGATGGAAGGTGTCCTGCTCTGGTGCGGCGATCGTTCTTGGGCAGATGTATTGCTGGAAGAAGTGTGTGGCAGCTCCATCTCCGTCGTAGGTGAATACTTCTTCGGGATCACGGTTCAAAGGTTGGCGAAGAAGGGGTTGAGGGCTCGAAGAGGAGTGGTTACAGTTGAGTTGGGTTTGGCCGATCATCGTGGCTTGGCTTCTTGTTTCTTCATACTCCGGTATATGAGGGATTTGCTTCCCGGCCAGGTCTTATCCTGTCGACTTTAAATGTGACAATATAGTGGTAAATGTGTGGTGAGGTGAGAAATAATCACACGACGACTTGGTAGAGCAATCATCCAGGCAGCCAGCCGAGAGAGCGAGCGAGACGTTATCAACTGGGCGACTGTTTTCCCTGTGTACACAACCGGGGGGCTAACCAGGATAGTCGCCAGGTGGTGACGCCCCCCCCCCTCGGAATGTGGTCAAAATGGTCGTGAGTTAGTTGTCTAAAGTGTCTCGCTTTTAGCTGCCCAGCTCTCTCTCTCGTTGGCTGTTGGTTTGTTTTATTAATCCTGGAAGAGCATATATTATGACATATATATTCCAATATATATCTATGTCTCCATGTATTGTATAGATGTAGTGTAATTGCCAAAGTGCCAAATAAAATCGAGTGAGTTACAGTCGGCGCCGGAAAGCCGGAAACGGGTCCGAAAAACAAGTCGGGTATGCCCCCTTCTTGCGAAAACAGATTAGTCGGCTTTGAGACAATGCTTACAGACCCCTCTAGACAGATCTCCCCTGACCGGCGTCGGCTACACTGGCTCTCTCGCGATGTCTATGGTGCCATCCAACATGTCTCGTCCTTTTGTGTAATCCCAATTCCACACCTGAAACCACTCTAATCTTTGTGGCCACCACGACTTCAAACCAACATGCCACACTACATTCATCCAACAAGATACCCCAACAAGATGCCCTAACACCCCAATGTGCAGAATATGTGGAGTTCAGGGAGTTCATGATTGCTCAGGAATTCCCAAGTGTTTTAATTGCTCTCAACATCCTAAGTATAGAAGCAAGCCCTTATCACACAGAGCAAATTCGGAAGAATGTCCTTTGTATAAGGCACAAATAGACAGAATAATCGAAAGAACAAGTTATTTCCCAACTGAACAATCAAATAACTAACTCATACGAGTCAGGAAAGCATAAAATGCAAGCCCCATTAATTAAGTGTGTGCAACAAAATTTAAGAAAAAGCATAAACGCAACAAATGAGCTCCTGGCTCAGATAGCTAACGACCCACCAGACATATTATTTATTCAGGAGCCCTACACAGTGAACAATGTTGTTATTTTTGGCGGAGACGAGCATTCAGTTTTAACAGCAAAAGGAAACAAGATAAACTCGGCAACAATAATTTTAAATAAAGGATTAAAATACAATAAGATAGATCAATTCACCAACTCATTTTGTACTACAAGCTCAATACTTTTATCAAAGTCAAATATAATTACAGCGAATTTTTACATTCTCCCCAATTCTTTTTCGGAAACCCATCAAAGGTTTATTGAGGAAATTCTGGATACCTGCAAAATTCAACCGATTCTGCTTTGTGGGGATTTTAACTCTAGGCATCCCGTCTGGTATGATCGAAAGACATATTCAAATGGTCACAAACTTCATTCAATAGTGAACCAACACAATCTTTTCGTCCATAATAATAAAACTACAACGTGTCGTAATTCTAGCGTGATCGACCTCACTATCTCCAACAGAAATTATTGTTATTATCGTATAAGAAATTCAATCAGTCTATTAAAAAACTGGAATACATCCATAATGACGGACACCTCAGATCACGTGACAATAACCTACGAGATCGTTAATAAAGACAACAGTCATATAAACGGTTATAAATCAACCTGGAAATTCAGCGAAACTGACGCAAACTGGAATGCATTTTATGATAAATTTTCCTCCCCCGAATTGCTAAGCCTCGTGGATGAAACTAACCAAATAAAAAATTCCGAAAGTGTAGATAGAGCTGTTTTAAAACTCACAGATATTATCAGTGAAGCAGCTTACGCATCCCTTAAGTTAAAATCAACCATAAACAAAAACAAAGTCAAATTCAAGTGGTGGACGAATAAACTTGAAAAAATGAAAAATGATTTTAATTATATAAGAAATTTATTCTATCGCGCGCGCGCGCGAGGCAAAATAATTAATGAAAAATTCTTTAAAGCTGCTCGTAATAAATATAATAAAGCCATTAACAAGGCAAAACTTAAAAGCTGGAGATTCTTTCTCGAAGAAAACGAATCAACTAATCCATTTGGGAACACTTATAAAACTTTCAAAACCTTAAAAGCATCATTTAACACAACAGGGATTCCATTGATAGACAACGCACCGGATTTTGCTAGGACTTCAAAAATGGAAAGTTTATTGAACGATCTTTTCCCGGACGATGATATTTCTTCCGAGGAGGAACTTCACAAAGCAACTAGATATTACTCGCCAATCTACAATAATAGAAACAAAGTGATCATAAGCCTAAAAGATATCGAATCAATTATTGTATTATTGAAAAATAAGAAAGCACCTGGATCAGATAATATTAGCAATAATATGATAAAATACGCCTACCCTAGGATTTCCATAATCCTCCATCAAATATTTGAAAAATGTATAAGTTTGGGATATTTCCCAGATTATTGGAAAAACTCTTTTGTGAAAATCATTCCTAAAGGAGATAAAACTAGTTATGATGTTAGTAAAAGCTACAGACCAATTTCCTTGCTATCTAACATTTCAAAAATTTTCGAAAACGTAATTAAAAATAAACTTACTACCTTTTATGACGAAAACAATTTGATGAGTCATAGACAACATGGCTTCTCCAGACATAAATCAACAATTACTGCTATGAAAGAGCTGACTGAAACTATTCTGGAACACAAGCAAAGAGAACTGACGGCGTTGATCGCAGTGGACTTATCAGGGGCTTTTGATAATTCATGGTGGCCAGCTATAATAAAAAGAATGGATTTAGACAACGTTCCCAGCTCTCTGATTCAAATCATCCAATCCTATTTGAATAATAAAAGGACAGTTTGTCTGTCATACGGTGGCAAAACGGTCTCCAAAAACCTTACTAAAGGATGTCCTCAGGGTAGTCCACTGTCACCGTTATTATGGAACATCTTGCTAAACGATATTTTAATCAATTTTAAATCTACAAACGCTGAAATTGTTTGCTACGCGGACGACATCTCTATTGTATGTTGGCATTATAATTTAGAGGGTCTAAAAACGACTGTCTGCACTTTGTGAGAACTGTAAAAGGTCTTCCAAGGTGCCGAGTCGTCGTTGCTGAGGTCTCGTAGACACCTGCAGGCCGAGTCGATTTTTGGTGTTGCTCGACGTTGTGGACCACAGGTGTAAAGGTCCGAAATGTCCGCTGGTAGGGCCCTCGCTGCTGACACTGTGCGTGCCAGTGTTGTCCGCCACAGTAACGGCAAGGATATGGTGGGGTCTTGTCCACGGTGGTGGAAGGTGCTCTGCTCTGGCGCGGTGATCGTTGTTGGGCAGCTCTAGTGCTGGAAGAAGTGTGTGGCAGGTTAATCTCCGTCGTAGGTGATCACATCTTCCGGATCACGGTTCAAGAGTTGGCCGAGGCAGAGGGTGAGAGTTCGAAGAGAAGTGGCTACAGTTGAGTTGGTTGTGGAACTTGGCAGTGGGTTGTCCGATCACGATGGCTTTGCTTCTGGTTTTCTTCATATTCTACTATTATTTCCCGGCCAGGTCTTATCCTGTCGACTTTCAATGTGGCACTATAATAATAATAAGGTGGGGAAAGAGAAATAATCACACCACAAGTTGGAGAAGGGACCCAGGCAACCAGCGAGAGAGAGACGGCCCGGCCACCGCTGAGCGGCCGGCGGTTCGTATCGCACACAATCACCTACTGTCTAATGATCTCGAGGTTCCAAGTAACGGCCCCTGTGCTCGCCTCTTGGAATGTCGCTGATGTCTAAAGTGACCGGACTTTAGCTGCCTGTCTCTCTCTGGGTTGACTGTAGGTTTGCTTTATTATTCCAGGAAGAGTATATATATATATATATATATAATTATATGTAATTCTGCTGTTCTCAAAGCTTATGTCCATAGTTCATCTAAAATACCCATTCCAAGAGTCTAGAAACAGTATCACTATAAAAGGAAGATCGAAAAATGAAATATAACAGCGGTATGGTAGATTAAACTGGCGAAACCGCTGGGAGGGTTCACCACTGATGAGCCAGGCCCTCCCATAAATTTTTCAATTGCAGAAAGGTCAATATAAATTGTTTAATTTCAAAAAGAATCATACGCGTCTAAAATAGTTTCTAATATATATATACTAGACGAATGGCCCGGGCAACGCCCGGGTTTTACCCGAGTGCGAATATTTTTAAAAACGTTTTAATCTTCATCTAGATCTTCATCTTGTCTACACCTTGTATACATCTTGCTTCCTAGGGTTGCCTAGAGTGGCCGCTATAGACAGGGTGGTCTGTATAGACAGGTGGATGTATCACACAGCTGATAATAGGGTTGCCTAGAGTGGCCGCTATAGACAGGGTGGTCTGTATAGACAGGTGGATGTATCACACAGCTGTAGAGTGGTCGCTATAGACAGGGTGGTCTGTATAGACAGGTGTATGTATCACACAGCTGATGACAGGGTTGTCTAGGGTGGTCGCTATAGACAGGGTGGTCTGTATAGACAGGTGAATGTAACACACTGATGCTAACAGGGTTGCCTAAAGTGACCGCTATAGACAGGGTGGTCTGTATAGACAGGTGGATGTATCACACAGCTGACAACAGGGTTGTCTAGAGTGGCCGCTATAGACAGGTGTATGTATCACACAGCTGATAACAGGGTTTTCTAGAATGGCCGCTATATACAGGTGGTCTGTATAGACAGGTGGATGTATCACACAGCTGATAACAGGGTTGTCTAGAGTGGTCGCTATAGACAGGGTGGTCTGTATAGACAGGTGGATGTATCACACAGCTGATAACAGGGTTGTCTAGAGTGGTCGCTATAGACAGGGTGGTCTGTATAGACAGGTGTATGTATCACACTGCTGATAACAGGGTTGCCTAAAGTGACCGCTATAGACAGGGTGGTCTGTGTAGACAGGTGTGTGTATCACACTGCTGATAACAGGGTTGCCTAAAGTGACCGCTATAGACAGGTGGATGTAACACACTGCTGATAACAGGGTTGTCTAGAATGGCCGCTATAGACAGGTGTATGTATCACACAGCTGATAACAGGGTTGTCTAGAGGGGGGCGGGCAGGGAGGTCACGTGTTTGCTGGCAGCCAATGGGCGCGCATTCTATCCGTGAGCTTCAGACAAACAGACAAACAAACAGACAGAATAAGGCAAATATATAAGTAGATGTGTTTGTGCGTGCGTGTGTGTATCATATGTAAATGTGTTGTTGAGGACTATATAAATTATTCGTGACGTTTTTTATCTACTTAATTCTTAGCAATATCAAATCATATACAGGGTGATCCAAAAGTCCCGCACAACTTTAAAAATTAATAACTCCGCGAATATTTGCGCTTGAGCAATGCGGTAAACACCATTGTGTTCAGGATGCAATGGGATTTTTTATGGCAAATAATGAAAAATTCGAAATTGATTTTAGTAACAATTTTATTCGCCAGATGGCGCTCTACCAGAATCAGAGATTCAGCGGCCAAATTGTTTGATAAATTGAAAAATATAACTGATCGACACGTATTTTTCCTTTTTGAATACCAGGAAAGAACCCTAATAATTTCAAATAACAAATTAATAAAACACCACTTCGCCAAAAGTATGAAGAATTGGTTAACGATTTTCAAATACAATCAGAGATATGTAAAATAGGTAAATGCAAATTTAAACGTGTAGCAAAAAGAAATTTGATATTTTAGATACGGTTTGTTTCCGAAGATAATAAATTTCTAATATTTTTAATTCAACTCTCACTCAGTATCGATTATATTTATTTTAATTCATTTGAAAAATATGTATCTATCTCTGATAATTTATTTTACTCTGGAATGCCGTTGTTGTTGTTGTCGTGTCCAATAAAGAGCCTTAGATGTATCCATGTATCTCCATCACAGTAGCAGCAATATCCACTATCTTGGGTGTGTAAAGCTGCTGCTCTGGGTCTAAGTCAATTTTCTGCAAGGCTGCGGCCATTGCTGGGCATGAGAATATGTGGGTAGGTGTTAGATCCACACCAGGACAGTTGTTGCATGTCCTATAGGTTCTTGTGCCATCTGAATGTATTGTCATTCCTTTATAGTGTTTTGTTCTAAGTCTTGTTATAGTTTTTATCATTTTTCTCTCAGAGTTTATTTCGCATTTTGATCTTTTCTTATTTTTTTTTGTTTAATTATCTTGTATTTTGACAAAGAATCAGTGTCAAATAATGACATTTGTTCTTTCCTTTGGCTCAACTTTCTGGCTTTCTTTGCCAATTCAAATGCCATTTCATTACCCCCGATCCCAGCATGGGCAGGGATCCAATGTAGACTGCAGTTATTCTCCAATGGTTCCAGTTGGGTAAGTAACGAGTGTATTTTCTGTGTGATTTTAGTATTGCCCTTCTGAATTGCTTCTAGAGCGGATATGGAGTCGCTGTATATTAAAAAATTCCTTCTGCTTGATGCAGGGATGGATGGTTAAGGCATACATCAAGGGCTTTCCAGATTGCTGTCAGTTCACAAGTGAAGTTTGACGAAATCTGTCCTGCTCCTTCTTTGATTTTGATGTTTGTTCCATCTTGCAGTATTATGTTAATTCCGGCCCCTCCATTACTCAGGGTAAGGTCTGAAGATCCATCTGTATATGCTGTTAAAGGGGGTGGCCTAGCATTTTTAATCAAGAATTTGTACTATGAAGACATAGCCATTAATATTCCAAACATTAGACCTCGAAGCCCAAGGTATCAAAGTCTACCTCAATCAAAACAAAGCTCTCAACATATACAATATGTATCACCCTCCAAACAATACACTTATTGACGATGGAACAATGGCTCAATTTCTTACAGACAACACTATTATTGTAGGTGACCTTAATGCCAAACATCAACTATGAGGATGTTCTACGCCAAACCCAAGAGGCAAAATACTATCAAGCATATTTGACGACAATGCCTTCATTTGCTTAAATGATGGGAATCCTACCCATCATTCCTACAAGCTATAATACTGCACAAGCCCTTGATATAAGTTTTTACTATCCTGACATTTTCCACAAATGCAAATAGCAAATATTAAAAAGTTTTGGAAGTGATCATTTGCCTAATTTGATAGGAATTAGCACCAAGACCAAAATTAGCTCAATTAAGAAAATTTCTGGAACTTCAAAAAGGCTAATATGATATCTTTCGAAAACACCATTATTGAAGCAGCCAAAGTTGCAATACCAAGAGGTAATATTAAGAAATAATTTCCAAATTATACACACCAGGCAAAAAATATTCAAACACTTATAACTAAAAAAATGAACTACAAAAAAAGTGCACCCAAAACCAAACAAATTGTAGAACTGAACTGAACATTGTGATTGCAAAAATAAAAAGATTATACGTAAATGTGAAAAGGGAAAAATGGAAACAAACCTGTGAAAACCTGAACCCAAGAAACCCAAATACAAAACTTTGGAATTTGGCAAAACAAATTGACAGAGTCCAGCCACAAACTGAAAACACAAATATGATTAAGAATACAGATGGTACACCAGCAACTAATGACAAAATTGCTGCCAATCTTTTAGGTAATTCATATCAAATAAGTAGTAAAATCAAGGTTGAAAAAAGGCCCGAAAGATTATTCATGACTGTAAAAATGTCACCAGCACTCAATATTTTCCATGAAAAAAATCAATATGAAAGAGCTAGCTTATGCATTAGAAAACACTGACTTAAACAAGACTCCTGGGCCAGATGGAATCCATGGCCGAATGATATCAAACTTGGGCAAAATTGGCAAAGAAAGACTTCTTAATATTTTCAATAACTCCTGGAAAACTGTAAAATTGCCTCAAGACTGTAAAAATGCAACAATAATTCCCATTAAAAACTTGACAAATCTGCTCATGACCCAAAAAACTATCGACCTATCTCCCTCACAAATATTTGCTGCAAATTAATGGAAAAAAATTATACTCAGACGACTCACCTACCACCTTGACACAAGAAATCTCTTACCAGAAGAACAATATGGATTTAGGAAAGGACATGGGACAATAGACCAACTCTTATTTTTCACACAAAAGGTAAAAAAAGATGCACAAAATAAAAAACCAACTAACCACATCATAGCTGCTTTTTAGACCTTACACAAGCTTTTGATAAGGTATGGAAAAACAAGTTAATTACAAAATTATACAAACATTTCAAAATTGATGGAAAATCTATAACTTTGATAAATGATTCCCTTAAAAATATATACATCAGGGTTAAATATAATGTCACTTTATCTAAAACCTTCAAATTGTACCAAGGATTACCACAAGGATCAGTCCTTAGCCCAACTCTCTTCACCCTATTTATTGCAGGCATAGAAGAAAAAAATTCACATAAAACCAATATTGGACTTTTCGCTGATGACATTATTCTATGGAGCAGCAACACTAACTGGAAAAAAGCTGAAAGAGATTTGAACAAGACTCTTTCCCACCTAGAAAAATTTGCTAATAAACATAAATTAGAATTTAACCCCCAAAAATCGGAGACCTGACTTTTTACTACCGATAAGAAACTATACAAAATAAGACCAAATATTATTCTGAAAGAACAACAATTGCAATATATTTAACATCCTAAATATCTTGGCTACACCCTGGATCCAGAAATTAACTCCAGTAAGCATATTGAAGGAGTTGTTAGAAAAGGAAGATACCGACTAAAAATCTTGAAATATATTTCAGGAAGAGTGGGGAGCTGAAGCAACAACACTAAAATTAACTTACACATCTCTAATGAGACCTATCTTGGAATATGGATATCAAATCTATGGTACAGCATCTGAAACAAACCTAAAAACACTGGAAAGGATACAACTAAATGCAGCTAGAATTATTACAGGTCTTCTAAATACCTGCCCTGATAATATTGTACTTTACGAGGCAGACATTATGCCCTTAAAGGATAGAAGAAGCTACAATCTGCCAAAATATATAAACAAAATCAAGAGTTATGAAAACAAACACAGAACTTTCAATTACATACTTAATTGGGAACCCAATATAAGACTAAAAAAAAAAGGCCCTCTCCACCTGGCCAAAAGAAATGGATTTTTAAAATATAAAGTGGAAAAATATTATTTAGCTGAAAAAATATCTCCATGCGAACCACTAACAAAATGTTATTTTTAATGCCACTTCAAATGAACCCACCAACAAACAATACCAAAATTCAGAATAATTAAAACAATTATCATTAGAAATAATAAATATAAAATTCCTGATAATGCAATAACTATCTATACCGATGGTAGCAGAGACGAGTTGGGACACACTGGCAGTGGCTCTCTCATCAAAACCACAAATGGCATTGAGAAAATAAACAGAAGAAACCCAGATTTTTGCTCAGTCTTCAGATCAGAACTTATAGCCATCTATGAAGTCTTAAAATCCACCAGAAACACTAAACATCACGATATATGGATTCTTACTGATAGTAGAAGTGCCATACAACACTTGAGTCACACAGGGGAACTTAGAGACAAAGTAAGCAGGAACATAATTGGTTATCTCCAAAAACTCTCAATACCTAAAAAATTCACCTTCAATGGATACCCTTACATGTTAGCATTGAAGGCAATGAAGCTGCTGGTGCGCTAGCGAAAAAAGGCACAAAAGAACCCTTGCTACAGAAATATAAACTTAATTTTAAAGAAATAGAAACAGTAGCCAAAATAAACAATAACTGGAGGATCCCACCTAAGCACAGTTGGTACACCCTAGAAGCAGATGGCCACCCAGACCTTTCGGTCCACAAGCCGGCATGGAAGCATGCCCTTCGCTGCTATTCTGTTCAACTCATAAGCCAAGTAACGGTATCCAAGCTAGTGCTTGGACATTGTACCTGGAAACACCACCTCCCAGACAACGTGTCTGGAAGGATTTCTATACCGGTGGCCTTTAATCACAGCAAAATAGGAAAATATCTACTGTGTCCAGCAGGGACCGCGGAGAGGCAACCCCCGGTCGACTCTGTTCACTCACAGCTGAGGAAAAGCTCAGCTGCCACGTCGTGGGCTTTCTCAAGAAGCTTGCTGTGATTTCTCAGCAGCTTACTCTCGATCACGCCCCTCGCCCTCCTTCTCTCTTCCTGCACACCCACTACCCTTGGACAATCCAAGACGTAGTGGCGTGCATTCACATCCCTTTCTCCATAGACGCAATCCGGGTTTCTCTTAATTTTAAATCTGTGGAGAGACTTGGGGAAGGGCCCATGTCCCGAACTACCCTAATGAGTTTGTGGGACATTACCTTACAGAGGTACTAGGGTGTTGTTACCCCATTGAATACCTCTCTCTCCTTCACACTGTTCCTCCATCTGTCCAACCATAAGTCCTGGACGTGCCCCCTGATCCTCCTATACGTAAACTTCTTTCTTGGTCACTGGGGTCCTCAGTGATCTACCTCTAAAGCATCCTGCCTTAGCGATCCTGTCTGCGAACTCATTACCTTCGAAGAGGCTGTGTCTCCTAAACCAAGGGAGCTCCGGAGCCCGCGTCATCATCTCCAGCTCCTGGATTATTTGATGCGCGAGTTGCCCTTTCTCCAGATTGATGGCGACGAGGGCCGACATACAATCTGAATAGAGGCGGTCCGGGCTGAAGTTCTTCTCGGCACATACTCTGAGGGCTACCCTGATCGCAACCAGCTCGGCTGAAAAGACCAATTCGTCCACTCTGAGTGTTAAACTTTCTTGGAAGATCAGCTCTCCATTAGTGAATATCACTACCCCAGCTCCAGTATTGGTTCCAGACTTACTACCATCAGTGAAAACTTCCGTGCCAATCCCTGTCGGCCCTCCAGGACTCCAATTTCACTTTGGCAACCACTGCTGAGGCTTCCTTAGGTCCCTCTTCGATTCCAGGGCCCCCGCTCTAAGTCCCAGGGCATCTTCCCTGTTCTCCCAGATCTTCTGTCTGTGGTCTCATCCTCTAGTTTCAATCCCAGGGGAATAAGCCCAGCGAGGACCAAAAAGGCCTCACTGCTGGTAGTGCGATATCCTCTTGTGATTCTGAGTGCCGCTGTCCTCTGCACTCTCTCTAGAGTTGTTGCCACCTTCTGATCCCTGTTTCGGCGCCACCAAGCCCCGGAAGCATATAGCAAGATTGGCTCGACACAGGAGAGGCAGAGGTTCCTAAAAATAGTAGCTCAACGGTGTTTGTCAGGATATTCCACAGAATAGGTCCGCAGCAGGAGCCCTGGGGGCAACCCCTAGCACAGTGTCTTTCCAACTTCCGCCCACCAAAACTGAGGCTAATCCGTCTATCCCTCAGGAAGTCACAACCCGAGCTGCACAAATTATCTGGACAACCCATGTCCATCAAATTACTTATCAGCTTGTTCCAGTTCATGGAGTTGAACGCGCCATCAATGTCCAGGGCCACGAGAAGAACCCAAGCACCCTTATTCAACCCCATCTCAACCCCCTCTAACACCTCGTTCAGAGCTGTGATTGTGGATTTGCCTTCCCTAAAACCATGTTGGAAAGAGGAAAGGAACTCATTACTCTCTAGCCAGTGCTTCAGTCGCTGAGCTAGTAGGCTATCCAGGACCATACCTAGACACACTAGTAAAGAAAGCGGACGATAATCCTTATGAGAATTACCCTTTATACCAGACTTTTCGAGAAGCACTACTCGGGCAACCTTCCATGCCTCAGGAAATGTACCAGTGTCCAGGCACCTATTGAATAACCTGGAAAGAAGCGATGGGTGCATCCTTACCAGGGCTTTCACGACCGTGTTATCGATCCCTTCGGGAGCAGGAGATTTCCTTTTCCCGAACTTGAAAGCCGTCAGTTTCACCTCATTCTCAGAAAAGGGCGGATCCACCAAACCACAAGTGGTCAGAGAGATCTCGTCCTCTGGTTCCTCGTTTTCGAAGTGCCGATCCAAGTTGTTTTTATTTTGTCTTCTGCTTTCGAGCGAGTAGGTCTAGAACACATTCTCTCTGAATTTTCACATTGTTGGTGGCTGAAACAGCACCAGTGATTATTTTGGCCGCTTTTGCTTGAACACTGTCTAGTCTTACTTTAGTGATGAGCTTGAGGGAGCCCAGACCGGTGTTGCATATTCCATTATCGGCCTTATTAAGGTGGTATATGTTGTTCTGAGAATTCTGGGTTTTGCTGCCCAATTTGTTCCACATAGCCTTCTCAGAATGTTTAGTTTTCTGATAGCTCTATTTGAGGTGCTAATTAAGTGTTCTGAAAATTCCAATTCCTCATCAATAATAATTAAAATAATTTTGTTGACATCTTGTCAATACATACACAGTCTGCACTATTAAAAAAAGATAATATGCATTATATACACTATGTACAATGAATATGGCGCCTCTGCCAGCGCTGCAGAGTTTAGTGGAGAATTGCCAGTGGGTCTCCAGCGACACCACGCATTTTGCGATCTACGATGAATACGTAGATCGCGTACTTCGCCGCTTAGGAGATGGCGATGGCGTGGTCCTCGAGACCAACTGGAAAGATCCAGGACTGCAGTATCACACCTAGGTATTATGGATTTCTAATTTTATCAATTATTTGTATGTTTATGCTTATATTGTGGTTATATTTATCCCTTTTTCCCTGTGAGTGGAGAAGACGCATAGGTTTGGTTTTATTGGGTTTATGGTCATTTGGTGTTCCATTGCCCACTTCTCCAGTCCTCTCATTGATGTGTTCAGTATTTTTTACGATTTTTCTATGCTGCTACTTGTGTGCCATATGGCTATATCATCTACATAACAGGCAACCTTTGTGTCTTCAGTGAGGTAAGGATGGATGTCGTTAATATATAGCAGGAAGAGTAGAGGACTGAGCACAGATCCCTGAGATACACCAGCCCATGTTCTTCCTTCCTTGGAAAATTCTCCATTGACCCTAACCTTTAACCTTCTTCCCCTTAAGAAGTCTGCAATCTAGATTAAGGTTTTCTTCTTACTCCTATATTGTGCAGCTTTTCACGTAATTTCTCCCTCCACACTCTATCAAAAGCTGAGGTCATATCAAGGAATATAGCCGTGGTCTTCTTTGGCGGTTTTTCCTGGAAATAATCTATTATTGATTGACAGAAGTAGAACAGTTGATCAGTCGTACAGTGCTGGGATCTAGAGGCAGTTTGGTATAAGTTTATTTTATTATTGTTAGTGAGCCAGACTATGAGCCTAGAGTGGATAATTCGTTCTGGTATTTTACAAAGTATGCTGGTGAGAGCAATTGGCCGATAGTTCTTGTATTCCTTGGCATCTTTGTTTGGCTTCAGTATTGGCACTATAATTGATATCTTCCAATTCTTTGATAGTTTACCAGTTTGCCATGAAATGTTCAGTATTCGTAGGAGTTGATTATTAGCTTTGTCTTCAAAGTGTTTAATCATTTGACCAAAGATTAGATTATCTCTTGGTGAACTCTTGGATTTTTTTATTGATGAGTTTAGCTCATTCAGTGTGAAGTCTCTCGAGAAAATATCTTGTTGATGGAAGTTTCTTGCTTGTTTAACTAACTGGTTTATATTATTTTTAGAGTCCTGTCTTCATTCGTATAGTTGAGTATGGAAGTGCTTGAAAGATATTCAGCAATTATGTTAGCTATCTGTTTGTTCTCGTTCTCGCTGTTCTATTCATATCGGCTAGAGTATTGGAGGATTTGTGTTGGTTTTGATTGTTCTCTAACACTCTAATCATATTCCAGTGTTGGCTGTCCTTTCTTGGATCCATTTTTTCGCAGAATTCTGCCATTTTTCTTGTTTGCATATGCATTTTGTGACTAATTTCAATGAGTTCCTTTCGGGTTTCTTCTGTTTTATTTGTTTTAAAAAGTTCATTGATATTGTCTCTCTCTCTGAAATCTTTGCCTCGATGTTGTGGTCCTTCCAGTAAGGTATCCACAGGTTTTACGTCTACCTCTAGGTATCGATGCTTTTGCAGCTTTTGAAATGTTCGAAGAGAATTTTTCCAAGTTTTTGTCAAGCGTTCTGTAATTCAATTTTTCGTTGCACATTTCTTCAAACTTTTCTGTGAATTTTTTTTCAAGTCGGCTTTCCTAAAGTTCCATGTTCTTTTATTCTAATGGACATTCTCAATTTTGAAGTTTAGGGTTGTTAAAATTGGTCTGTGGTCGCTGATTGCACCTCTCAGGATTTTCCATTGTGTTGTGGGTGCGATGTTGTAATTTATCGCTGTGATGTCTATTGCGGATTCTGTGCCTGTGGACTTAGATAGATAGCTGTTCTCTCCGTTATTTAACGGTGTAAGGTCGAGGTCGGTTAACATGTCCTCAACCTGCTGACTTTTGTTATCCTGGACAGGTGATCCCCAAATTGAACTTTTGGCGTTAAATTCGCCGAGTATGATTGTGATATCCGAAGACGCTTCACTTAATGCCTCTATTGTGTGTACCCATACAAAATTCAAAGATTTCACGAGCTGAAAGTTGGCGATTTTGAGATGCGTCAAGAATTCGCTGCATGGGTTTTCCGGCAAATTGATATTGATGAAAACTGGCTGTCGAATGTTCTGTGGACAGATGATGCTCACTTTTCTCTAAACGGAGAATTTAACATTCAAAACAGCCGCATTTGGGCAACAGAAAACCCTAGGATTTTTACAGAAATGCCACTTTACCAGCCTAGAGTTACAGTTTTGTGTGGGTTCACTTCTTTTATTATTGGGCCATTTTTCTTCGAAAAATCAATGGAAGAACTTTTAAAACCGTTTTTGTAACTGGTGAAGGTTATGTTCAACTTTTGAGAGAAAAGGGTATTCCCATATTGCAGGGCAAAAGCACTAAGCGAAATAACATTCATGAAAGATGGAGGACCTCATCATATCTCCCTAGGTGCCAAACAATTGCTGAAAGATACTTTCGGTGAAAATCGTGTGATAAGTCGCCACTTTATATACCAGTGGCCTCCAAGATCACCAGACTTGACGCCTTGCGATTTTTGTTTATAGGGGTACATTAAATCGTGTGTTTATCGATGCTGGCCTACCACATTGGCCATGTTGAAGGCTTCTATCAGATGGCACGTTTTATCAATTTCAACAGATATGTTATTTAATGCTGTCCATTCTGTCATTTATCGTCTGCAGGCGGTGATTGAGAATGAAGGGTGCCACATTGAGCAAGGATTGTGACCTAATACAAGAGAGAAAGGCAGTTATCTCATGTGTTATATAAGCTGCCATGTATTATATTATCTACCAATATTTTGCAGCTCTTTGTGTTGGGATATGGGGATAATAAATGCTGTCCTAACATCTTGACTCTTTTTTTTTTTTTTTTTTGTGAACAGTAATATTTTGTTTGTGATTTGCTCACATATTATGTCGTGCAAACCAGAGGGTTATAACTTCTCGAATCACACTGGTACACACAATTTTTCCCCTTATGTTTAGTTTTTCGCTTTTCGCTCATTAGAAGAAATAGCATAAGGAATATTTTCTGTACACCAATAACTTTAGAAATTTTGTGAAAAAAAATACAAAATGATTTTACTACCACGTTTTTCAACGCAATTTAAAAATTATTTTTATTTGAGGGGACACATTTTAAAAAATTGTGTACAGTATAATAAACAATGATAACATTTGACAAGCCCATAGGATATTTGGAATAAAGTACGACAAATATATTTTGTCACTCCCCTCTATATTTCATTTGTTGGATCATGACAAATATCCAGTTAAATAGTCAAGGGTCGCCAATCAGTCAAGAAACTACACATTTCTTATAGCTAGAAATCCCATTAATAGTGCCATCATAATTTTTGGTACTATATTAACATTTCAAAAATTCATGTTTTGATATCAGCAGTGTTTTTAAACATTCAATCTATTTCACAAAACCCCATATAAAATATAAATATTTTTGCTACATGTTTTAATTTGCATTTACCTATTTTACATATCTCTGATTGTATTTGAAAATCGTTAACCAATTCTTCATACTTTTGGCGAAGTGGTGTTTTATTAATTTGTTATTTGATATTATTAGGGGTCTTTCCTGGTATTCAAAAAGGAAAAATACGTGTCGATCAGTTATATTTTTCAATTTATCAAACAATTTGGCCTCTGAATCTCTGATTCTGGTAGAACGCCATCTGGCGAATAAAATTGTTACTAAAATCAATTTCGAATTTTTCATTATTTGCCATAAAAAATCCCATTGCATCCTGAACACAATGGTGTTTACCGCATTGCTCTAGCGCAAATATTCGCGGAGTTATTAATTTTTAAAGTTGTGCGGGACTTTTGGATCACCCTGTATATCAATTTGGGAGAGTCCTTACAGAGCATATTTATAATCCAATTATTATTGTAGATATTTGTTTAAAAAGCCTTTAAAAAATAAAACTGCTTTATCATATATGCAAATATGGTTAAACCTCAATTCTCCTTTTTTCATAAAAAATGTTTAATTTAGGTATATATAATATACTAGCCGAGTGACCCGGGCAACGCCCAGGGTTTACCCAAAGGGCCTGCAGAGACTTTAAAAGTATAGATTGACCATGTTTTGATGTCCTGAACTATAGCCTATCATATAACAAACTGTAATTCGACACTATCAATAATTCGACACTTCCGATAATTCGACCGTTTTAAAAATCAAATTTACACAGTCGATTGTTGTTTAAATACAACCTTACCGGTAAAAAGGTATTACAGAGGCGATGACAGCCACTGAAAATGTGCAAAATTTATGTATAGAGAAATGGGAGAATTTAGTGAATAAAGAAAAGTCCAAAATCTAAATAATTGATAATAGTGTATTAACAAACAACTAATACAAAAAAATTCCTTTGAGGTAAGAAACTATAGACATTAGTAAAAAGTTTATGAAAATAAATCAGAAAAAAGAGGTTGTCAACTATATTGCAGAGGAGACTACTTATAAAAGGAATTAATCTAAAGGACTCATTAAAAATTAATTTCTATTTTTATTCATACATGGGTTCAACTTTATATGTATTTTGTCCAAAGTTCAAACACGTGAAAAAGCCGCATAGAGCTGTCCATGCGTATGTAGCAAGAACCCAAATATTATTTATAGTCATAGCAAAAGCCAACTTTAGTGAAAACTGATGCCTCTTAAGAATGAAGGGAAGGCTGATATCTGAAGGAGCAAAATATATTTTTGGCACCAATACAGTGTGTCCAACATTGGTCCCGGTCAGTATTTGTGCTTCAACTTTACTTGTATGCCATCCAAAGTTCACACACGTGAAAAAGCCACATAGAGCTGTCCATGCATAAATGCAGGCTCTTGTAGCAAGAAACTCACTCTAGCAAAGGTTTGGCCTTAAGCCTTATTTATAGTCATAGGAAAAGCCAACCCTATTGGAAACTCTTGCCTCTTCAGAATGAAGGGAATGTTGATATCTGAAGGAGCCAAAGATGTTTTGACACCAATACAGTGTGTCCAACATTGGCCCCTGTCAGTATTTGTACCTCAAGGACATGAGAGCACATGCACTGTGTCACCATACATGTACCATTGTAAAGACCCTGCTTAAATTAAAATTTCTCAGAAGCATAACAATAGCTCCAACCTAGAGTATAACTGGTGTGGAGGCATTCTTCTGGGAGTAAGGCTATTGAAAAATTCAATAGGAAGTTATTTTGCTCCTCCACAATCTTACACTCCACACTGTTAACACTGAGGAAACACTGACTCGTGTTTGGTAAGCAATTTCAAGAAAGAAACTATAGGTATTGGTTGAAGAGTTTAAAAATATATATTTTGAGTGAAAAAAAAAAGACACAAATCAGCAAATAAAATTGCAAACAATACTACTATATCACAGATAAGACAACATATAAAAGGAATTAATTCATTTAAATGACCTCATTAAAACTACATTTATAGTTTTATATATAAAATATAACCTCGATAATTCGACCATGTTTTGTTGTCCTTACCTACAGCCTATTATATAACAAATTTAATTTGACACTATTGATAATTCGACCATGTTTTGTTGTCCTGACCTACAGCCTATCATATAAAAAACTGTAATTCGACACTCTCGATAATTCGACCATGTTTTGTTGTCCTGACCTACAGCCTATCATATAAAAAACTGTAATTCAAGAGTTTAAAAATATATATTTTGAGTGAAAATAAAAAGACACAAATCAGCAAATTAAATTGCAAACAATACTACTATATCACAGATAAGACTACATATAAAAGAAATGAATTCATTTAAATGACCTCATTAAAACTACATTTATAGTTTTATATATACAATATAACCTCGATAATTCGACCATGTTTTGTTGTCCTTACCTACAAACTGTAATTCAAGAGTTTAAAAATATATATTTTGAGTGGAAAAAAAAAGACACAAATCAGCAAATAAAATTGCAAACAATACTACTATATCACAGATAAGACAACATATAAAAGGAATGAATTCATTTAAATGACCTCATTAAAATTACATTTATAGTTTTATATATACAATATAACCTCGATAATTCGACCATGTTTTGTTGTCCTGACCTACAGCCTATCATATAACAAACTGTATTTCAACACTATCGATAATTCGACCATTTTAAATTTCAACAATTGTTTGTTGCTCAAATATAACTTCACTGCTAAAAAGGTATTACAGAGAAAACTTCTGACATTGTAAATGTACAAAATGTATGTATAGAGCAGGGGAATAATAAATAAAGACCAAAATCAAATTAATTGATAATAAATAGATTATTGCCAAAAAAAAAAATACAAAAAATATTTTTTTCTCCTTTCTTATCTTCACTCAATCATATTAGAGTGTCAAGCTTGTAAAGCTTGAAATTAACAACCATCATGATTGGGTGAAGTAGAATGCGTCTGCCTTTGTCATCAAGACTGGGAGCACTACTCAGTGGCAGGCCACTGACTTAGCTCCAAAAGAATGTATCCCTGGATTAGGAGCCCTTACAAGGTACTATCAGCCGGGCCAGCTGAGCCCAGGTTTTTTTAGTGAGCTTGTTACTGCTCCCCCTCCTCCTTTTTCATCCTGGCTTGGGACCGGCAAAGGCGGAGTTTTTTTTTCTTCCAGGTGAGAAACTTTAGGCATTGGTGAAAAGTGTAAATATATATTTTGGAAATGAAAAAAAAAGGATAAAATAAATCAGAATATAAATTTACAAACTATATTTCAGAGGAGACGATTTATAATAGGAATTCATTTAAATGACCTCATTAAAAACTACATTTTATAAATACTTGGGTTCAACTTTACATGTATGCTATCCAAAGTTCGCACACTTGAAAAAGTCACATAAAGTCGTCTGTGCGTAAACTCAGGCTCTTGTAGCAAAGGTTTGGCCTTGAGCCCTCTTTATAGTCATAGCAAAAGTCAACCTTAGTGAAACATAAAGCCTCTCTAGAATGAAGCGAAATTTGGTATCCGAAGGGGACAAAGATATTTCAGACATTATACAGTGTGTTCAACTTTGGGTACTGTCAGTATATGTGCTTCAAGGACATGAAAGCACATGCGCTAGAACACCATACCTGTTCCATCGCAAAGATCCTATAGGCATTGGTGAAAGTGTAAATAAATATTTTGGAAATGAAAAAAAATTGCAGATATGACAACATATTAAAGGAATAAATTCATTTAAAAGACCTCATTAAAAACAACAATTCTATTTTTTTATATATACAATATAATCTAATTAATTCAACACACGATAATTCGACCATTTTTGATGTCTCGACCTACGGCCAATCATATGACAAACTAATTCGACACTTCCGATAATTCAACTATTTTGGAAATTCAAATTTCAACAGTTGATATTTGTCTAAAACCCCTATTATTAACAACATATTAGACTGCAGAGCGCAAAAATGTAGAAAACTGTATGTATATAATTGTATGCAAATAATTGTATGTATAGATCAATGAGTAAAATAATTTTTTTTTGCTTATCCCTAGTACACGTGGTACAGGCCTTGATAATCATGGTGGGTAGAGTAGGCGACTGTTTTTACTGTAAGTACACCACATGTCTAAACATGTGAAAAGCAGTTCGACTTTGCATGTACAAATGTGCCAGAGCCCCGTTTGATTACTTGCGCTTGCTGGTGGGGTTGGACTTTTGCAAGAATCAGAAGCCATTGGAGCATTTTTTTTTTCAGAAAAAAGTGCCCAATGCGGGAATCGAACCCGGGTCGTAGCGGTCGAAAACCAACGGCTTAGACCATCCTTCCACCAACCCCCAGTAAAATAAGTAAATAAAAAGAAGACCAAAAATAAGTGATAATAGTTTATTGAATAACAAATAAAATAAAAAATCTTTCAGGTGAAAAATTATAGGCATTGGTAAAAAAGTAAACAAGAGAAATAGCAATTGGGGTTTTGTGTCTGCGGCGAGTCATATTAGCACGCCTAGAGGTTAGGGGAGTGAGTCTTCCACGGCCTTTTCGAGGCATGACAGAAGACGCTGAAAAAAAAAGGTAAAATAAGAACCAAGCAGAGGAAAACTATAAAACTGAAAGCCAGGACAGGCATAAAAAGAAAATTCCAAGCATGTGAGGAAACAATTGATGAAAAAAAAAGGATTCCAAAAAAATACTGCAAAAAAGAAACCAGACACAAAAAGCAACAATTGAGTACACAAATACAGCATCAGCCTATTTATGAGAAGAAAAAAAAGACAGACACAAAATTGAGCTAAATTCAAATGAAAAACTATAACAGATCAAGTAATCAAATCAGGCATTATGAAAGAAACTGCAAAAAAGAAAATCAGACACAAAAATGGAGCTAAATTCAAATGAAAACTATAACAGATCAAGTAATCAAATCAGGCATTATGAAAGATACTGCAAAAAAGAAAATCAGACACAAAAATGGAGCTAAATTTAAATGAAAAACTATAACAAATTAATAAAAGAAAATAAGACCTAATCCAAATAATTTAATAAAAAAAAACGTCACACACTATTAAATTATTTGGATTAGGTCTTATTAATGAGAAAAAAAAGATGTCAAAGAGAGATGAAAAGATGCCAAAAAAGATAACCAGATACAAAAATTGTGCTAAATTCAAATGAAAAACTATAACAAACACTTATAAAAGATAATTATTATAGAATAAAAGTAATAATTCAATCTACAATTCGAAAAATAATATAACCTCAGCCTATTTATGAGAAAAAAAAAACGTTGCCAAAGACATTAGGAAAGATACTTCAAATAGAAAACATACACAAAAATCGAGCTCTATTTAAATGAAAAACTATAACAAAGTACTTACAAATTATAATCATAATCAAATGTATATATATATATCAAATATATATTATAAATTAGTAAAAGGTAATAAGACAAAAGAACGCATTTCAAAACAAAGGAATTGATGATGATAAATGCAAAAAATCTACGATTGTAAAATAGATTAAATTAAAAAATAAAAATAACTGTTAACATTAGAAAAATAAAAACAGGCCTATCATACGAAGAAAAAATAACGAAAATTTTGGTATATAGATCGTTATGTGTAGTTCAGAATCTTCGGAGGAGATAGCTCAGGACTTTACAATGGAAAACTCTGTTACGGTATTATCTATATAGATTATGTATGAAAGTGGCGTTAAAATTAATCCTGAAGAAAAGGACGAGAAAGCCTGAAACTCAAAGAAAATAAATATATACATTCAAGAAGTTATTTCTGAACGATTTTATCAAATAAATATGTTATATAAAGTTATTATATAAAATGTTATATTAAAATATTATTTTATTTAAAAATATACACTGCGTGACATTGAAAATGGAACACCAAGAAATAGTGGCCAGAAAATTATGCAAATTTCAGGGTAGACGCGCCTAACTGAGTTATGCAAATGATGTAAAATGCGCAGCTCTCGTGCGCACATGGAGTAAGATATAAGAGAAGGAACTTGCAGAAAGGACAGTATTCGTGTCGTTATTTCTTCAAGGAAAATCATTGTAGAAATTTTTTTCTTGTGTCAAAAGACACGTGTAATAACAGAGAATGCCAGGTCATCGTAAATGGAGGCAGTTCAAGCAGACAGACGCTTTTACGAGGGGCATGGTGATCGGACTGAAAAGGGCAGGTTGTTCCATACGTCAAATCGCAGCTGATACACACCTTGGTGCGTCCACGGTGCACCGACTGTGGAGAAGATGGTTGGAACAAGGAAATGTGGCAATTTATAGGAATGTCGGTGCAACCAGAGTGACGTCAGCACGTGTGGATCGGCGTATCCTTCGACAAGCAGTGGCGGCCCCACAAGCCACTTGTACCGCCATCCTGCAACATGTGCAAGACACCCTAGATCATTCCATCTCGACCAGAACCATTTCCCGTCGATTGGTTGCTAATGGCTTGCACTCATGCCGTCCGCTAAGAAGACTGCCATTGACCCCACCGAATAGGCGCCAACGTTTGGAATGGTGCCGGGCTAGATCGACGTGGATGACGGAATGGCACAGGGTCGTGTTCTCAGATGAGTCGCGTTTCTGCTTGTCCAGTGATAGTCGCCGTGTACGCGTGTGGCGTCGACGTGGAGAAAGGTCCAATCCGGCAGCAATTGTGGAACGCCCCACCGTGTGACAACGTGGAATCATGGTTTGGGGCGCAATCGCGTATGATTCCAGGTCACCTTTACTTCGTATTCAGGGCACTATGAAGGCCCAACGATACGTTGATGATGTGCTGCGACCGGTGACACTCCCCTACCTTCAGGGGGTACCCAATGCCCTTTATCAGCAGGATAACGCCCGACCGCACACTGCTCGCATTAGCCAACAAGCTCTGCAAGATGTACAGATGCTTCCCTGGCCACCGTACTCTCCTGAACTCTCACCAATCGAGCACGTCCTGGGACATCATTGGACGCCGTTTGCATGCCTTGCCACAGCCGCGTTCAGAAGACGAACTGTGGCAAATGGTTGAGAGGGAATGGAGAGCCATCCCTCAGGACGCCATCCGTACTCTGATTGACTCTCTACCTAGACGTGTTGCTGCGTGCATCGCCGTCCGCGGTGGTCCTACTTGCTACTAAGCCGACGCCATTCTCGCTCTGTATTATGACTATCATTTTGAAATAAAGATCACTTATTGTTCGTCCCTGTCTCTCTCTGTCTGCCGAGTTTCATCACTTTCTGGCCACTATTTCTTGGTGTTCCATTTTCAATTTCACGCAGTGTATTTCATAGATACAAATACTGCTAAATCGACCGCCAGAGGTCATGCTTCCCCTATAAAAACTCGTTGTTGTTCTTCCCCGTTGGCCGGCTCAAAACTTTTGTACAATATGTAAATAATATTTTGTTTTCCTTATTCTATTCGCCTTAACCCAGGCATTACCTTTACCAAATTATGTTTTATATATATTTCTTAGCTCAAATAAAGCAATCTCTGATCAAGACTATTATTATTATTGCCACGACTGCAGAACAATAACGTAATAGACTCATGGATACCAATATCAAGCAACAGATAATAATTATATATTTCAAGATAATCAAAAATCAACAGAAAATCGCATTCAATCTTTTTTATTCATTTTTATAACATATATATAAATGGTATTCATAAAATTGTATAATATCTTATATACGTACATATAAACTAAAATTAAACTTCTATATAAACTATTTTAAACTATTAAAGAGTTCACTTACCCTTATTTTAATAGTACCAAATAAAATCATAATGAAAAATATAATATATCATTTATTTATATTTGAAGAGAATAACATAACTTAAATGACACAATGTAATATACACAATAATTTCAGACAAAGTTTAATAATAGAAGATCCTTTCTCAAAAGTTTGCAGAAGATGTGCTGACGGCTTGATGGATTAGATCTTCTGCCTTTAATTAATTTATTGCTTCGTTAAACAAACGATCTTTCTTTTGATCGTCTGTTAGGAAATATGGCGTTTTTAAAATGATTACCTTGGTTATAAATTTACCTATCAAACTTTTTGTCATAATTAATTTATGATTTGAGATTTTAATAAATTAATTTTCATAATCTATCAATATTAAACACTTTCTATAAAATCTCTGTAAATAAGCTTACTATTATTTTTTGTAATTGTATTTTGATTGTTTTTGAAATAAATTGTGAATATAAAATAATAAATTATATATCTCTCTATTATATGGTTTTCCTAAAACGTTGTTTTTATTATTACTTGGCGAATAATATTATTACGGCGAATACATAATATAATACATAATACAATTACTTTATACATAATACAAAGACATTATACATAACAGTGAATAATATTGGTATTTCAATTTTTTGCATGTTTTGAAGAACTTTTGGGACAACCTTGTAATTTATAATTTTATTGATACCTTCTTATTTAGCGTTTCTAGTGGGGGGTCGGTGGAAGACTGGTTAAACCGTTTGGTTTTCGACCACTACGACCCGGGTTCGATTCCCGCATTGGACACTTTTTTCTGTTTAAAAAAAATGTCCCAATGGTCCCGGATTCCTGCAAAAGTCCAACTCCACCAGCGAGTGCAAGTAACTAAACCGGGCTCTGGCACATTTGTAAGTGCAAAGTCGAACTGCTTTTCTCATGTGTAGACATGTGGTGCTCTTATAGTAAAAGCAGTCGCTAACTACCCACCATGATTATCATGGCTTGTACCACGTGTACTAGCGATAAGAAAAAAAATAGTTTCTAGTTATATTTAGGTATATATTAATTTTATTAATCATATTTATAATATGATAAATACGAATATTAGGTGATGTTTCGAGCATACATTGTCAATAGGCACGTCTCCATATTAATAAATCAATACATTTTTTCAATGCATCAAAACAATGGAATTTTGTGATTTCAATTGCGCAGAACTCCCGCAATCTGAAAAATGAAAAATCTGAAAAATAAGTTTTAGGCAATTCTAACAAAATCTTTAGACTAGGTCTATGGCTTTCTTCAGTACAGAGTAAAATACATTTTCGGAACAATTTCGGGGGAGGAATTATAAAATTATGACCCTCATCTGCACAGAGGTAGCTTGGATTTTGCGTAGGAACTTTGGAACGGAAAGGGACTCAAAAAACGGCGGAAAGGTTACCGAAACTTTAGAGAAATAATCTGAACCTATGTGTTTTTTTTTTTGTGTGTGTGTGTGATGTGATAAAGCTTATAAATATATATTCTCCCCAAGTAGTGAAATTATTTATTAAAGTGATGAGGTATGTAGTGATTTTTTTGTATTTGTTAGACTTCGATCAGGTGGGGATTTTCGGTCTTTGTCAGGATTTTGTTGTTTCGTGATTTTGGTTTTGTCGTTATTTTGGGTTGTCGTGATTTTGGGTTGTCGTGATTTTGGCAGTCGGGATTTTAGGTTGTCGTGATTTTGGGTTGTTGTGATTTTGGTGTTTCGTGATTTTGGTGTTTCGGGATTTTGGGTTGTCGTGATTTTGGGTTGTCGTGATTTTGATGTTTCATGATTTTGGGTTGTCGTGATTTTGGTGTTTCGTGATTTTGGGTTGTCGTGATTTTGGTGTTTCGTGATTTTGGGTTGTCGTGATTTTGGGTTGTCGTGATTTTGATGTTTCATGATTTTGGGTTGTCGTGATTTTGGCAGTCGGGATTTTGGGTTGTCGTGATTTTGGGTTGTTGTGATTTTGGTGTTTCGTGATTTTGGTGTTTCGGGATTTTGGGTTGTCGTGATTTTGGGTTGTCGTGATTTTGGGTTGTCGTGATTTTGATGTTTCATGATTTTGGGTTGTCGTGATTTTGATGTTTCATGATTTTGGGTTGTCGTGATTTTGGCAGTCGGGATTTTGGGTTGTCGTGATTTTGGGTTGTTGTGATTTTGGTGTTTCGTGATTTTGGTGTTTCGGGATTTTGGGTTGTCGTGATTTTGGGTTGTCGTGATTTTGGTGTTTCGTGATTTTGGGTTGTCGTGATTTTGGGTTGTTGTGATTTTGATGTTTCATGATTTTGGGTTGTCGTGATTTTGGTGTTTCGTGATTTTGGGTTGTCGTGATTTTGGTGTCTCGTGATTTTGGGTTGTCGTGATTTTGATGTTTCGTGATTTTGGGTTGTCGTGATTTTGGGTTGTCAGTATTTGGGGTTGTCGTGATTTTAGGTTGTTGTGATTTTGGTGTTTCGTGATTTTGGTGTATCGTGATTTTGGGTTGTCGTGATTTTGGGTTGTCGTGATTTTGGGTTGTCGTAATTTTGGGTTGTCAGGATTATATACGGTTCGATTCTTTCCCCTTATTTATGTTAAGCAGTAACTTATTGAGAGTATTTTTTTTATAACTTCAAATGTTGGTTTTTAAATTGTATAAACTGAAGTTTTAATATATATGTTGTTACAAATAACTATTCAAATGAACACATATTAATAATATAATTCATCAAATTTTCAAAATATTATTTTTATTAGGAGCGCCTACAGATAAAAGCCTTTCTCCACCTCAATTAAAATATCATTGTCACATAATAATTTCTTCTATTCAAATACTTATTGATGATACTTAAACAAAGTACAGATGATGTACATGTCTGCGTTACAACAATTCTTATTCTTAATAGCGTCTGATAAACTTTAAATTTTGGTATTTAACTATGATAATTATATACACATATTTGTTTAGAATTGGCAAAATTGGTTTACCTGCAGGTACTTGTGGAAACGAACAACAAACCCCTGAACACCTTCTGATGAACTGCCCAATAACTTCTGATCTAAGGGAAGAAAACCAACTTTACCTGACTAATACAAAACAAGTTGCTTGCAATAAAGACCAATACATTAAGTTTAATAGATTCTGCAGGATGTATATTTCAAGGCGAAAATGTTGACTGTACATATTTCAAGCTACTATTGCTAATTTCTATATGCAAAATTTGACATCGAACGTTTAATTTTCATGATTCCTAATGTTCAATTGTGTTAATTGTATATAATTTAAGATATACACGCAATTATCCTAATTGTGGATATGGCGTGTCTCTCCCAACTGTTAAATAAATAAAAAATGATAAGTATATTTACCGAAAGGTAATCGGTTTTCTTGAAAATATCGGTATATAGGTTTAAATATTAAAACTAGAGTTTAACTTGATCATATTTGGAAGAGTTTAGTAGTATTAACAGCAGGGGTATAATTACCGCAGGTAACAAAATGGTGAAATGGTTGTACAACCACAGGAAAATGTTCTACAAGAGAAATAAACCTGTACTACACCCATAGACACTTCCTTAGGAAAACTTTATCGAGTGAAGAAAAAGTTCTAAGGGCCAATTCTTTTACAAAGGTCCCTGAGGAAATTCTGTGGAATATTTTGGAAAGTGGAGTTGTCCATAAATTCTGGACCTTTGTCCAGACCTGTGCCTGGACTTTTCCCTAGCTGGAGAGATATTTGACAGACTTTCTTGCTCTCTCCCATTTTTGACTACACTCCCGGTGTATTTATTTATTTTATTTATTCGAACACAGATCTGGTTTAGTGTAGAAAACAACTGCTAATGTGATCCAGTATAGTGGAATAAATATATTGAGATTGAAATTAGTTTCTTTTTAAAGTTCATATACCATTATACACGGTAAAAAGCAAATTAATGGAAACATATCACACATTATGTAAAAATATATATTACGATGCACTAGCGCGCTATCTGTTATCAAATTATAAAACTATTTTAGAGGCGTAATATTCTTTTTAAAATAAAACAATTTCTACTGCCCTTACTGCAATGGAAAAATTAAAGGGAGGGCCTGGCTCATCTAAAATACCCATTCGAAGAGTCAAGCATCAGTATCACTATGAAAGGAAGTTACAAAAATGCAATATAACAGCGGTATGGTAGATTAAACTGGCGAAACCGCTGGGAGGGTTCACCACTGATGAGCCAGGCCCTCCCATTAATTTTTCCATTGCAGTAAGGGCAGTAGAAATTGTTTTATTTTGAAAAGAATATTACGCCTCTAAAATAGTTTTATAAAAATATATATGTTATATTAAAATATTTTATTTAAAATTATTATATTAAAGTATTATTTTATTTAAAATCATATTTTCATAGATTCAAATATTCTGCTTAATCGTCCGCCAGAGGTTACTCTTCCCCTATAAAAACTCGTTGTTGTTTTATCCCAATGGCCGGCTCAAATCTTTTGTACATTATGTAAATAAACTTTTCATTTTTTTTAATTCTTACGCCTTAAGCCAGGCAGTACTTTTACCAAATTATGTTATTCATATATATTCCTGAGCTCAAATAAAGAAATCACTGATAAAAACTCTTTCAAGAATTTTAACCACGACTGCATTACCATAATCCTCAACATGATCTAAATTCAAGCAGAAAATCTCATTCAGCTCTTTTTATAACATATATATACATATTCATTTGTTTAAAATGATGTGAAATATAATTATGAAAATAATAAGGAAAATAATGTAGGTATTATATATTTATAAATATAAATAATATATAGATAAATTATACATTTACATATAACAATCAGTACACCATTATATATATTTTTACAGATATTATACAAATATTTATTTGCTGAAATTATGCCCTCACCGGTGGTTAGCGTTAGGTTTTTCTCAGTGTGGGTTGGTCAATGTGGTAGCTGACGTTGTTCTAGTCTAGACAAAAATGGCAGTGTGAGAGCTTTTCGTCCACCACAGTTTTGGTTTTATTGTCTTATGAAAGAAACTAACCAATCGTAATAGGAGAACATCTACAGGAGTAAAAATCGAACAATCTAATGACTTCATCATTATGCAATTTGCGATCCTCATGATCCTAGGAGGCAGAGTTGGCACCCTTCAATCCAGGATGATCCGGATGAGATAGATTTGGACGTGTGCAATGCGGAGTATCATCTGTGATATTCCGTAGCGACATATGTCGGTCAAAGGTTTGAAGAGGGAAACATCCAAGGCCGAGTCTCTGGAAAACTAAAGCTCTTCATCAAGATACGGTTGAAGCGTGCCAAGTCCGGTACCAAACGATCGGCAATCTGCCCAATAGCTGTAAAGGGGGATTTTCTGTAGTATAAGTTGTAAAATGACATCGTGATGCGTTACCAGGAGTGTAGCCTTCGTAGGGTACTGTAGGGCAGAAGCACCATCAAAGAAGTTTCCGACGCTCGCCTGCGCTAGTGAACTAGCAGGTCTTGCAGTCTCAGGTATTTGTTGTCGCTTCAAAGATTCTCATATTGGCACAAAGAATAATCAGCTGATACATCTCAAGTACAATGAAGAAGGCATTCCAGCAGTCTCCTCGATGAGAATCAGAAGTCAAAAACCTGCGGTGTCAATCCGGGTGTACACCAATCAGGACACGGTATTGAAAGTAAAGGTTCTGAAAAAACAAAGAGCTCTTTATACAGATACGTAAATTTAAAAAAATTAAAGAAAAAAAAAAGTTGAAAGGTCAGGTGTTAATATCAAAATAAAAATGGCATATCCTGACCAGGACCACATGTGCTTTACAGAAGGCAGAGCGCCATCTGGTGGAACAGATATCAACTAAACATTGATTTAGACTCTGGGACCAAAAATCGTTTTGATCGTAGTGGTTACAGCCTACTCTACGCTGACGAGCGCCAACAGCGCGAAACGCGTTCGTGGATGGGTTTTCTTGATTTATCAAGAAATTTGGTTGGCTAAATATCACGGAGCAAGCTAAATAAACGTTTAGTTTATTTTTGCTCCACTAGATGGCGCTCTGCCATCTAAAAAGCACATGTGCTCGTGGTCAGGAGATGCCTTCTTTATTTTTAATATCAACACCTGATCCACTTATCTTTTATTTTTTTTCATATATATATATATATATATATATATATTAAAAAAAAAAAAGAAGGCATATCCTGACCACGAGCACATGTACTTTTTTAGATGGCAGAGCGCCATCTAGTGGAGCAAAAATAAACTAAAGGTTTATTTGACATGCTCCCTGATATTTGGCCAACCCAATTTCTTGATAAATCAAGAAAAGCCATCCACGTTTTCTTGATCCAGATGGCGCTCTGCCTTCTGTAAAGCACATGTGCTCCTGGTCAGGATATGCCATTTTTATTTTAGATATGTAAAAATAATAAACATAAGGTATATTTTGAAGCCTTTATTACACACAATTATGATAAGAGAGGGATAATTTAATATATAGAAAATAGATCAGACGAAATATCTCCGATGATATATAACTCGACAAATGACGAATATAAATCCTAAAATTAATTATAGAAGATAAAATTGAAGAAAGAGAGATATACAAACAGAATCATTAATCTTATTAGATATAAATAGAGAAACGTAAAAATTTGAAGTTTTCAGTCATTTGACCATTTCCTATATTTTTCAATCTTTAAGGCAACAATCAATAGATTGTCGCTAAACTCAACAATAATGATCTCTGTTAAAAAGGCACCCACACAGATATTTCAATTAGATAAAAGACCATTAATAGACAAACAGAAAATGTCCCAATTTTCATTTCACTCGACGATAACGACAAAATTTGACATTAATCCCAGCTGTAATGATCTGCCCAACAATTGGAAGAGGGAGAGAGAGGGTTTAAATGGCCCATGCCCTTTACAATTTGGTTAATACGTCGTCGATAAGAGGAAGCTTTTTAAACATTTTAACCATCAGCGCCTCTTTTTAGTAAGAAATTGTTTTAAAATTATCCTCCGGGTTAATTAATTTTATAAACTCTCTCGCTGAAACAAATTTATATAAACCCATACATACTCTAATTTACGTTAATAAAGGGGGTAAATTGTGGGGTTTTAATCTATCAATTATTGTCATTAATCAATTGACTTGGTGTCAAGTGTAAATCAAACTATCTTTCTCTATAATGGATAATAAATTTGAATATTTTATTTGAAAAATTAGTATATTAAATATATAATAAGTATAAATTCTTATAATAATATATCAGTTTTGAAAATAAAGCAATCCATAAATAAATCTTTAAATGAAAAGGCATATATTGGATCAAAAATAAATATCATTTATTTTACCAATATTCCAGTTGGCTGAACGCCAACCTTTTATCAAGGTGTTATAACAACTGATATATTGGTAAAATAAATGATATTTTGATCCAATATATGCCTTTTTATTTAAATATATATTAATATTGTATATATATAGTATTGTATATAATATATATAGTATTGTAAAACGACATTTGAAATACTATCCTGCATGTGTTTCTTTTCAACGAAAATTCAAAATTTATTTCAAGGAGAAATAACTATTATTTCTAACTTTTTGGGTGAGGTATGAAAGGGTGAATTGTGAAGAGTAATGATACACGGAAAAATAAAAGTGTCCAGGGATGGGAATCGAACCCACAGTGTTCCGCTTACCGGGCAGATGCCATGTCCACTAGGCTACCCTGAACATATTTTTCCGTTCGTAAATAATATATAAAGTAATTTATAATACAATATAATGCGGCTATATATAGTATTGCCTGATGCTTGATGCAAAAATGTATATTCATTATATTTGTAAGATTTAATTTTGCCCATATCATAGAGATTATATTCGATAAAAAAATTGAGGAAGGAATTTTTTTTATTATTTTATATTTAACAAGGAATGTTGTCACTAAGCCATACTACATTGAAGGTTAGAGCCAGAAAATACGATTTTTATTAAGAGTCTAGAAAGGTGAGTTCTTTAGATCACATTTCACACATTTGAAAATAAAACGAAACATACATGAATATATATATTGAAAATAGAGTAATCTATAAATAAATCTTTAATTAAAAAGGCATATATAGGCAAATACGCTTAACATGTGAAAAATGATAGAAAAAAAATAAAATAAAAAGGTCAGGTGTTGATATTAAAAATGGCATATCCTGACCAGGAGCACATGTGCTTTACAGAAGACAGAGCGCCAACTCCACGATGACGAGCGCCAAAAGCGCGAAACGCATTCGTGGTTGGCTTTTCATTTTTTATCAAGAAATTGGGTTGGCCAAATATCAGGGAACAGGTTAAATCAATGTTTAGGTGATTTCTATTCCACCAGATGGCGCTCTGCCTTCTGTATATCTCATGTGCTCCTGGTCAGGAATTGCCTTTTTATTTTTAATATATATATATTATTCTACGGCGCCAGAAAGGCCTGGCTGAAATCCGGGAATTCAAGGTAGATACATTGGTGTACCTAATCCGCCCCCAACCTGGATCTTAACACCATCTCCTTATGCTTAGAGGTCGGACCTCCAGGTACATTCCTTGGTTTCTCAGCTTGTCTTCCGGAATCAACCTTCAACTTTGGTTAAACAGATGTTGTCATAAGGTAAAGATCCCCGGCAAGAGCAGCCCATTGGGTCGACGGTTTGCCTATTTCAGGCTGTTGTTGGGCGGTCTTATCCGTCGACGAAGTAATCCTGATGGCATGAGCGGTTAAGGATGGCAATTTGATGAATAATTCCCCGTAAAACAAATGTTATCTTCAATTTTCTCAGATTCTAATGAAATTTCCAAGCATTCAATGTTTGGGCAGGAGCGCACGGTATAGAGCCAAGGCAAGTAGAGGAGATACAAGAGGGAGGGGGGTATGGAGTCAGGGCAAGTAGAGGAGATACAAGAGGGAGGGAGGTACGGAGTCAGGGCAAGTAGAGGATATACAAGAGGGAGGGAGGTACGGAGTCAGGGCAAGTAGAGGAGATACAAGAGGGAGGGAGGTACGGAGTCAGGGCAAGTAGAGGAGATACAAGAGGGAGGGAGGTATGGAGTCAGGGCAAGTAGAGGAGATACAAGAGGGAGGGAGGTACGGAGTCAGGGCAAGTAGAGGAGATACAAGAGGGAGGGAGGTACGGAGTCAGGGCAAGTAGAGGAGATACAAGAGGGAGGGAGGTACGGAGTCAGGGCAAGTAGAGGAGATACAAGAGGGAGGGAGGTACGGAGTCAGGGCAAGTAGAGAAGATACAAGAGGGAGGGAGGTACGGAGTCAGGGCAAGTAGAGGAGATACAAGAGGGAGGGAGGTACGGAGTCAGGGCAAGTAGAGGAGATACAAGAGGGAGGGAGGTATGGAGTCAGGGCAAGTAGAGGAGATACAAGAGGGAGGGAGGTACGGAGTCAGGTTAATTAGAGGAGATACAAGAGGGAGGGAGGTACGGAGTCAGGGCAAGTAGAGGAGATACACGAGGGAGGGAGGTACGGAGTCAGGGTAATTAGAGAAGATACAAGAGGGAGGTACGGAGTCAGGGCAAGTAGAGGAGATACACGAGGGAGGGAGGTACAGAGTCAGGGCAAGTAGAGGAGATACAAGAGGGAGGGAGGTACGGAGTCAGGGCAAGTAGAGAAGATACAAGAGGGAGGGAGGTATGGAGTCAGGGCAAGTAGAGGAGATACAATTGGGAGGGAGGTACGGAGTCAGGGCAAGTAGAGGAGATACAAGAGGGAGGAAGGTACGGAGTCAGGGCAAATAGAGGAGATACAAGAGGGAGGGAGGTACGGGGTCAGGGCAAGTAGAGGAGATACAAGAGGGAGGGAGGTACGGAGTCAGGGCAAGTAGAGGAGATACAAGAGGGAGGGAGGTACGGAGTCAGGGTAATTAGAGGAGATACAAGAGGGAGGGAGGTACGGAGTCAGGGCAAGTAGAGGAGATACACGAGGGAGGGAGGTACGGAGTCAGGGCAAGTAGAGGAGATACAAGAGGGAGGGAGGTACGGAGTCAGGGCAAGTAGAGGAGATACAAGAGGGAGGGAGGTACGGAGTCAGGGCAAGTAGAGGAGATACAAGAGGGAGGGAGGTACGGAGTCAGGGCAAGTAGAGGAGATACAAGAGGGAGGGAGGTACGGAGTCAGGGCAAGTAGAGGAGATAAAAGAGGGAGGAAGGTACGGAGTCAGGGTAAGTAGAGGAGATACAAGAGGGAGGGAGGTACGGTGTCAGGGCAAGTAGAGGAGATACAAGAGGGAGGGAGGTACAGAGTCAGGGCAAGTAGAGGAGATACAAGAGGGAGGGAGGCACGGGATCAGGGCAAATAGAGGAGATACAAGAGGGAGGGAGGTACAGAGTCAGGGCAAGTAGAAGAGATACAAGAGGGAGGGAGGTACGGAGTCAGGGCAAGTAGAGGAGATACAAGAGGGAGGGAGGTACAGAGTTAGGGCAAGTAGAGGAAATACAAGAGGGAGGGAGGTACAGAGTCAGGGCAAGTAGAGGAGATACTATAGGGAGGGAGGTACGGAGTCAGGGCAAGTAGAGGAGATACAAGAGGGAGGGAGGTACGGAGTCAGGGAAAGTAGAGGAGATACAAGAGGGAGGTACGTAGACAGAGCAAGTAGAGGAGATACAAGAGGGAGGGAGGTATGGAGTCAGGGCAAGTGATGGAGATACAAGAGGGAGAGAGTATGTAGACAGGGCAAGTAGAGGAAATACAAGAGGAAGAGATGTATGAAGTCAAAGCAAGTAGAGAAGATACAAGAGGGAGTGAGGGCGGTATGGAGATAGACCTGACTCCCCAGGGAGGCTGCCAAGCAAGGTACACACACAAACGAGCTGGTCTATCCTGAGTTTTCCAATTCAACAAACCGGGAATCTTTGATAAAACAATATCAGCCACCGGATTGGTCGCCGGTGGAAGTGAGAACAATTTCCGAATAAAATATTTTTCTAATATTTCCAGAAATATCCGACGGAATATTTCTTCTCTCTCTCTCTTCAGTCGGATATTTAAAATAAATATTTAGTCTTCTCTCGCGCTACCCTTTAAATTTTAATGCTTGATTTGCATTTTCTATTGGTTTACACTTCGATCTTTCAGCAAAGACGGAAATTGGGATATAAGTATATTTTACTATAAGACATATTACATTATTTAAATAACAAATATACCTTTTCAAATACGATATACAAAAACATCTTTATTATATTTATATACTTGTTTTTTATATTAATTCCCTCAGAATGAGATTTTCAGTCAATTTTGGTGAGACGTTTAAAAAATATGTTACCTTTTTTCTTAATGTTGTGCAAAAAAATTCTATTCGCGGGTTTTGAGAGGTTACATAAATTAGAAAATTAGATTTGCATCTTTATATATCAGGTTTGATTTCGAAGTGTGGTATTAGAATATTTAAATTCACAATATTCTACATTTTATCTCTCATTTAATAAAATATAATACTTACAAAAATACTTTAGCCTATTAAGATGCCTTCGGGCTATTAAAAGTGTATCTATGTATATCGATAAACACGAATATTTATATTTATATATTTTTAAATAAAAAGGCTTATATTGGATCAAAATATCATTTATTTTACCTATATTTCAGTTGTATGAACGCCAACCTTTATCAAGGTATTAAAACATTTTGTTATAAATAATATTGTTAATGTTATAATACCTTGATAAAGGTTGGCCTTCAGCCAACTGAAATTTTGGTGAAATAAATGATTTTTTGATCCAATATATGCCTTTTTATTTAAAAATATATTTATGGATTGATCAATTTTCAAAACAATATATATATGGACACTTTTATTTTTCCGTTCGCCATTACTCTTCATATTTTTCACCCTCCATACGTCATCCATTCATATATAGACCATCACTCTTCATATATTCAACCTTTTCATACGTCATCCAAAAGTTAGAAATATTAAATTATTTCTCTTTGAAATTAAAAATGATTTTTCATAAATAAAAAGAAACTTATGCGGTTAAACTGGTTGTATAGCTTTATAATATATATATTTGTTTTGAAAATAGAGCAATTCATATTTAAATCATTAGATAATAAAAAGGGCATATATTGGATTGAATAAAATATCTATTTGTCAATATTTCGGTTGGCTGAACGCCAACCTTTATCAAGTCATTACATTAATACTCAAGTAAGTTAAGCCAACCGAAATATTGACAAATAAATATTTTATTCAATCCAATATATGCATTTTTTATTATCTAATATTATCTATATGCAAATATGAAGGATATGTATGAGTATGGGAATACAAATGTATTATATATATGTTATTTTGAAATATTATTTTATTTAAAATTATATTTCATATATACAAATACTATGTTAAATCGACCGTCAAAGGTCACGCTTACCCTATAAAAATTCATTTTTGTTATTTCCCGATGGCCGGCTCAAACCCTTTGTACATTATGTAAATATGTTTTCCATTTTTTTATTTTTACGCCTTAAGCCAGGCAGTTCTTTTATCAAATTATGTTTTTATATATTCCTTTTGCTCAATTAAATTTGCAAAGGGGATCAATAAATAAGGGTGAATTATCTTATTTCTTAAAAATTAAAAAAGCAAAAATAATTTAAACCACAGAATATTAAAATATAACATCGAGAGACTATTTAAGGTATTTTGTTCTTTTTTCCCACGCGCGGCGCGAGACTTATAAATAAATTAAAATGGAAGCTCCCTTGAAGGATTGCACCACGCTTGAACAACGTGCAGTTATTCGTTTCTTGAATGCAGAAGGTATTCAAACATCTCAAATATGCCAAAGAATAAAAAAATATCTATGGTGAGTCTTGTTTGTCTCAAAAAACATTTATAAATGGGTTAACGAGTTCAAAAATGAACGAATTACATGTTCCTCAGGTCTCAACGATCGGCGGGTAAAGTTTTGTTAACAATTTTTTGGGATGTTGATGGACCAATCTGTCTTGATTTTTATCCTCAAGGGAACGTATGAACAGCGACCTTTATTGTGACATTCTTGTAAATAAGATAAAGCCCGGTATAAGAAACAAAAGAAGAGAGAAGCTTAGTAAAGGTGTTCTCTTCCTTCATGATAATGCAAGGCCGCAAACATCATGTAAAACTGTATTTACAATCATTAAATTAGGTTTTAAAGTTTTAGAACATCCTGCATATAGTCCAGACCTAGCCCCCTCTGACTTTTTACTTTTTGGACTACTAAAGAAGGAGTTAAAGGGAAAGCGATTTGCTTCGGATGAAGACGTCCAGAAAGTGGTGCAAGATTTTTTTTCACACGCTTCCTAAGAGTGCCTATAAAGAGGGTATTTACAAGTTGCCAGAACGATGGAGACAATGTATAGAAAGCCAAGGTGATTATTTTGAATAAATCAAATCCTAAATTTTTTAATATCGTTTTTATTTTTTTAAATAAATTATAATTCACCTTATATATTGATCCCACCTTATATTTTTGATAACTAATTTTATTAATAATCGTTTCCACGACTGCATACTAAAATCAAACAGAAAATCTGTTTTTTTTATATATAACAGATATATATATATAGGATGGCATCGAGAGTATAGAAAAGGATGGAAGAGTAGGTAGTTTGGAATAACAAGGACGTAATGAAAGTGCGGCCAAGTGTGGCCAAGATAAACAAATTAAGTTTCAACATGTCGTCGCTAATTTATCACCACGTTTTTGTCGCCGTGTCAATGTCTTGGACAGTCTGAGAGTGCGATATACACATATAACACAATATTTATAGTGGGAAATGAATCATTCAGTTATTTAATAGGTTTGTCTTTTCTTATTTATTAATAATTAATATACCTTCTTTTTTTATTTTTATATTAATAAAAATACCTTTTTCAATTTTTCTTAGATTTTCACATGTTTAGTGTGAATATGCGAATTTGGCAGTAACTAACTATTTCTTGATTTCTCATGAAAGTTAATATTCTAAAATTTGGTGAACAGATACAGCCTGCACACCGAGAGTTAACAACATCACGAAACAACTCTAAACACGTACGTGGTTGGATTTTCGTGATTTACCAAGATAAAATATGGTTGGTAAAAATTATGCATAAAGCTTATCTATATTAAGTTGATATTTTTTTCCACTGAATGAGGATTTACCATCTGAAAGGCTAATGAGAGAGGTCAGGATTTATATTTGAATAATACTATATGTGTGTTTCATATAATTATTCAGAATACTATTTTAATTGTAACATATATTTGATGGCGTTCAAATAGAGTTGGTGTTCTCAGAATTGGATACTGAGATAGAGGAGGTGTGGGGTGTCCTACCAAACGGCCGTATTAGAAGACATAACGACCAGTTCTTCTATCCATCAGCCGTGCCAAGATAAACGACAACTTCCTCCATTTATCACAGTCCTCACACCACTCCACAATTAATTCACACCATTCTCCTGAGGTCAATGCCGAGATTGCCATATCACCTTTGTGAATCGACCCATCATTCATACACCAGATGTTTTCTTTCTCCTCTTCAAGTTTAATCTCTCCATATTTCGCGGACTACATGATTTTTAATTTCCAATATTTATTATATTTTAAAGCATTCTGAAATATTCATTTCCAATATATATTTCTTTGAAAACATATTTCAACCTGGGACCACTCATTAATCCACAAATATACCGTTATTCAATTTTCCTAAATTATTTGTTTTATGTCATGAGCGTGTTATAAATTAGTTATCACATTTGATCTCAAATTCCAGGAAAAAGATAAATTCAATATTTTGCGACAGAAGTTTCACTATTGATTTAAATGCTATAATTATCGGACACCGTCTGTTCATTTTAAAGGAGACAGAATAATTTTTGTGCACACTTAGTTTTTAATATCAACACCTGTCCCACTTATCTTTTATTTTTTTTTCTATTGTTTTTTCATGTGTTAAGCGTCTTTACGCAAATTTGGCTTTAAATACCCATTTCTTGATTTCTCGGGAAGCCATTGGGACCAAAATTCTATTTGGTCGCAGTGGTTACAGCCTACTCGACGCTGACGAGCGCCAACAGCGCAAAACGCGTTCGTGGATGGCTTTTCTTGATGATGGCATTTTCTTGATTAAAATAGTTATATCTGTGTTTATATAATAGAGGTCACTGTGTATCAGATATCTTCAAGAGATATTATCTGAATACCGATATATATTCTATAAGGATCAATTTCCTTAAGTTTTATCCATAAGTGTATGTCCTGTTGGAGAGGCCGGAAAAAGCTGTATACACGTATAATTTAACATAGTCCCAATAGCTTTAAATATATATCAAATCGTCGATCTTTTCTTGGTAAAATATATGATGGATCTTTTCAAGATTTTTCCTAAAGATTCTTTCCAATCCTAATTGTAGAAAATAAAGGTAGATTGAGATATTCATCTATCTATATTCACCTATAAACATTTTAAGCCCCAACACTAAGTGAATTTATTACCTTCAAGACAAATATAGAATTTTTTTTTTTATACACAAAACTATTGTTATATTTGATAATTAGCAAATGTTGTTAGTGACAGGTTTCACAGGATCAAATTCTAGTTATTTTCTGAAATATATGTTATGCACAATGTCCTTTATTGAAGACACACGAGATAACCAAGTGTGAACAAATCCCTGGACACTTTATTTTTCTGTTTATCATTTCTCTTCACACTTCATCCTATCATACTTCATCCCTAAGGTTATAAATAATCGTTATTTCTTCTTAAAATAAATTTAGATTTTCGTTCAAAAAAAAAAAACATTTGCGGTATAATTTCTAAATTCCGTTCTACAAAATTCTATCTGTTCAATTGAGTTTTATCCATGAGTGTAATATGATATATAGTCTTGTACGAGTACATATGGTATACATATACATATGGTATATGCACATATCTGTATCGAATTTAGAGTGTTTTTGTTTAATCTGTAAATAAAAGAAAAGACAAATATATATATGGTAAAGATAGAGGCTGCCTGGCCGGCATTCATATTTATATGAGGTTGCCCTTGCAACCTCAGAACAATTTTTAACGCCTTGCCAAATGCTTTATTCACTTCTCCTGACGAAGACAAAAGATATTGTCGAAACGTTGAGAAAATAAAAAACTCCAACTGGCCGAAGTGTCTATTTTTCATATAAATATATATATAATATAATTGTATTAGTTAAAAATAAAGCAATCCATTTTTAATACATTGATAAAATAAGCCTTACCTTTTGGATAACAATATTTAACTAACTTCCAATAAATTGACGAGGTAGCTTGTCTATATATATTCATATGATTCTAGAATTTGTAAATTAAGTTTACTGTACAATAAATTGATAAAAAGGGAGCAATATCTCGAAATATTTTGAGAAAAAAATGTTTTTTTTTTCCTTTACAGATCCAGGTTTTCATATAAAGTTATTTGATGGATCGCCTTTTGACTCAAATTATATTGTCAAGAAGCTCCATCCAGATAGGACACCTGTCAATCATCCCTGGACCCCGGGAATTACCACAGGTGTGAGGGGTTCTCGGAACCTTATCTGCAAATAAGGAAAACGGGACGGTGGCTGGAGCCGTTCATTATTATTATCTTTACCTGGGGATAAGTTGTTTTTATCATCTGTCTCTCTCCCTTAAATACCTCTTGTAAATAATTTTATTGAAGAACTTAAAGGTAAATACCCTTTATAATAAATTAATTATTCCCAAATTTGCCCTTGCTTTATTTATCTCCGCGACAATATATATTTGTTTACATGGTTTGAATCCTGGAAGAAGATATGCGGGCCTCATCGTCAAAATATTGGAAGGTTTATTAAACCTTGTCATCCAATAAAGCCTTACTTTATAAATAGTTATATTTGTTATAATATTAAAATAGATTTAGTTAAAACAAGAAATATCAAACATATTATTAAATTTACCATAATTGCATATATACCGACCATCAGCATAATGTTGATGGGAATATAGGATATAGAAATGTCCATTAAAAGTAAAAATTACGTTTCTTTATCTCCAGCAATTACGTTCAATGAAGTTATTGGAGTAAATCCATCGATTGCTTGCTTCGCTTTAATTATCCGACCCGACAGACACGCCGTAAATAATATTTGCCTCGTTATTATTTCGACAATAAAACACGAAATTAGGATTGTAGAGAAGGCGTAACGATGCACTTGAGATGGAAATTTCAATAAAAGAGAACATTAAATAATAGAATTTGGAAGGAAGTCCAATTTACTTGGATGGCAAAAATTAAAGAATGGCGGTGTCGGGGCTATTATACCAAATGGTTATTATCCAAATTCCCAGAGCGTAAAGTTCCTTTCAATAAACCTAACAAAGTTGAGTCGTAAGAAATCCTCTTCACATGTCTTACATTTCTTGGTTAAGGCACGTTGTTTGCAACTCACCTAACTTCCATGCATTAATCTTGTTATATTTACCTTTCTGTAAATAACATAAAAATCCGAATATATGATACTGAGTTTTATTATTTATTTACAAGTTGCAAACAAGACACGCTATATCTGATCTGGATAATTGCGCGTGAAACTATTTACAATAATTCATATTGAAGTAGAGTAGGTATAACAGAATTATCAAAAAGAAAATAAACAACCAATAAAAAGAGCATTAAATAAACATATACATTAAACAAATAAGCAACAACATAAGCAGATAGGAGAAATCTCAAGGTAGTTATTTACAGGATGTTAAGCAATGATGGAAGTTGATTTAATGAAGTTTACTGAGTTTAAATTCACAAATATACTTGTTTTGTGTGTTTTTGTGTTTTAAATTTGTGAAAATTGACAATTAAAACATCTTTATTGACTTCTTAGTTAATATTTACAGAATAAAAATTACATCGATTAAATTCACAGTTAACCAGGTAGTTGCCGCGATAGTATCCGCCTCCATGAGATGACGGGGTCCTCGATGGCCTCACCCAGTCCAACCTGTACGAAGTACCGGTAGATTCTTGACTTCGCCGATGCGAGGATGGTTGTATGGTTGTGTTTGTGTTTGACAATTGACAATTAAAAATAATTTATTGACATCTAGTCAACAGCAAAATGAGAGTTTACAATTAGAGCTAAAATAAAGAGAAATATTCACACTAGATGAAACCTTCTCAGAAGGGACGTCTAGATCCTATCAGGAGCTACAAGCCGCCCTGAGTGTGCACAGGCCCTTGCCAATTCTGGATTTCTTATCTCCAACATGTTAAATGACAGTGTTAAGAAATTTAACGAGAATAATCTTGTTATCAGGCGAGAGTACCTCGAGGAGATGATACCTATCACTGCGGTATAGAACCGCGAACGTGATATCTTCCCTGATTAACCCTTCCTCATAAAGGGGCTCAGGAAAGTTTTATCGTTCAGTTGTTCGAGTATCCCCATTATCTTATTCTCGCGATCCTCGTTCGTAATGGTAGAAGTATCAGTGGGTGCAGGAGCGGTCTGGAGCTCATGGGTCGTCAGGGTAGGTAGTTGAAGCGGTGGGGCCACTAGGGCTGGAGCTGTGTTTTGTGTTTATGTGACAACAAGTATATTTTTTATTTATAATAATAACGGTACCCTGTAAGGACTCTGTTGAGAGTTCGGGCGAGAATCCTCACGCCACCTCGCGCCTCGCGGCGGGGGCTGTTCGACTTGTGTTCCGGGACTGGATATAAATAAAACCGGTACCTAGGAAGCTCCGACGACTCTGAGTGAATTATTGACAAATAAACGGGAAAAACGCAACATGGTGGCAGCAACGGGATCGTGAAGAGCCCAAGTAAGTGCCTTTTTAATTAATTCCACTCTTGTGCAATCAAACCTGACATGAAATCAAATTCCTTTCTTCCGCCTCATGACTTCAGTTTCGACGCCAAGGATTGGCCAAGCTGGAAATAGCGATTTTCTCGATACAGACTTCTCTCCAACTTGAACGCCAAGGAACAAGAATATCAGATCACAGCATTGATATATCTTATGGGAGAGAGGGCTGAGGAAATCCACTCTGCGTTCAATCTCTCAGCAGATGACGCAAAGAACCTCGACAAAGTCATTGAAGCGTTCGACAACCACTTTATTGGCAAACGCAACGTAGTTTATGAGCGGGCATTGTTCGGATTAAGGAGTCAACGGCCGGAAGAAACCATTGAGGAATTTGTAACAGTTTTGCACAGAATATATAAGCACTACGAATACGCTAATCTGCGCGAGGATCTTATTCGTGATCGTATAGTGCTTGGAGTAAAAGATAGGAAGTTGTCGGAGAAACTGATGCTAAACGAAAACCTGATCTTGGCCAAAGCAGTCGAGATCGTCCGTCAGTGGGAAGCTGTGATGAGTGAACAACAGGATCTTAATCTTTCTACATCGCAGGTCGACACAACGCGGAAAGTGGCCAAGCAGAAGCCTAAAGCATCAGGTCATGGCAAGGACAATGGCAGATCAACGTCTAGACAAACAGACAGTGCCAAGGAAACAGACGAAGGAAAAAAATTCCCAACTTGCTTTAACTGTGGGACTACCAAACATCATTATCGTTACAGAGATAAGTGCCCAGCTAAGGACAAGGTCTGTGGAAAGTGCGCGAAAAAGGGCCATTACACTAATCTCTGTCGAAGAAAAAACAATGAGGTGAACGCCATATCCTCGGAGGAAACCCCAGCGCGGGAGAAGGCCTCATTTGTATATGCTGTCCGCGAGCCTACGCTGGGAAGCAGAAAGAGCAGGTGGAAGTCAATAGTAAGAGTAAACGGCACTGCAATCCACTTCAAGTTGGATCCGGGCTCGGATGTGACACTGATACCATTTTCCCTGTACAAGCGGTATTTCAGCAACGTCCAACTGGCGCCTACCGACGGCCAACTGATGGCGGCCGCGAACCGAAAGATTGGAGAATGCTGGGACCTTCGTGGCGAAGCTCCGAGCTAACACACGTGAAATGTGGAGCAACCTCTGCTGGGTGTCGGGGCCTGTGAAGACCTCCAACTCGTCAGACGAATTGATCTTGTCATCAACGGAACAACGGATGTCAATCCTGAACGATAGTTCCCTAAGCTATTTGAAGGACTGGGGCTTCTTGAACAGCCCTATCACATCAAGTTAAAGGAAGGTGCCAAGCCCTTCTCCGTACCAGTCCCAAGACGAGTGCCACTTCCGCTCATGCCGAAGTTAAAAGAGCAACTGGATGACATGGTGGCTCAAGAAGTCATCGAACCAGTTGATGAACCAACGGAGTGGTGCGCACCGATCGTCCTAGCTGGAAAGCCAAACGGGAAAATCAGGATCTGTGTAGACTTGTCCCGGCTTAACCTGAGTGTGGAACGTGAGCTTCACCCACTTCCTGTCCTTGAACATGAACTAGCTCAACTCAACGGGGCCAAAATCTTTTCCAGGCTGGATGCTAACAGCGGATTTTGGCAGATTAAACTCTCTGAAGAAAGCCAAACGCTGACGACTTTCATTACGCCCTTTGGCAGATATAAATTCAAAAGGCTTCCCGTTGGGATTTCCAGCGCTCCAGAACACTTCCAGAAACGTATGTCTGCTATCTAACGCGGAATCAATGGGGTAATCTGTCACATGGATGGCATCCTCATTTTCGCAAAGAGAAAGGAAGAGCATGACGAGACACTACGCGAAGTTTTGAGACGCCTGAAGAACTCAGGGATTACTCTTAACAAAGAAAAGTGCCAGTTCGGTGTAAGCAACGTCACATTCCTGGGCCATTACATCGACGAACACGGTATCAAGGCGGACAAAAAGAAAGTCAAAGCCATCGCCGAGATGAAACCACCAGCTGACTTACACGGGGTGCAACGTTTTATGGGCATGGTCAATTTCCTAGGCCGCTTTGTTCCAAACCTAGCGGAAATCACAAAGCCACTAAACGACCTAAGAAAGAAAGAAAGATGTGAGTTTCATCTGGGGATCACCACAGAAAAATACGTTCGAGAAAGTCAAAGACCTTCTGGCCATTGACCGAGTTCTGGCAAGCTTTGACTTCTCTAAGAAGACCATGGTCTCAGCCGATGCATCATCGTATGGCCTGGGAGCTGTCCTCAAGCAAGAGCATGAAGCCAACGAGTGGCGCCCAGTGGCCTTTGCATCACGGACGCTGACGAAGACGGAGCAGGGATACGCTCAAATAGATAAGGAAGCCCTTGCAATCACATGGGCGTGTGAGCGCTTCAAAGACTTTGTGGTGGGAAAAACCTTCCTCATAGAAACAGATCACAAACCCTTAGTCCCCATCTTCACCACTAAAGATCTGAACGATCTAACGCCAAGGCTTCAACGGTACCGTATGAGGATGCTACAGTTCTCGTTTCATATCTTTCATACACCAGGGAAGGACCTAATCACCGCTGATGCCCTATCAAGACAACCACTTCCAGGTCATCTTCCCGAAGATGAAGAGCTCCAGGAAGAAGTTGAACATTTTGTGCGTAGCATCGTCCTGCATCAATCCACGACAGACGACAGACTTGCCAAAATAGCCCTCAACCAGAAGCTGGAGCCTACCCTTCAAAATGTGGCATTTTATTCCAAAAACGGTTGGCCCGCCAAATGTCAGCCCTCTCCCTTAGAACGCTCGTTCTACGATGTTCGCGACGAGATAGGGGTAGAGAACGGCTTACTAATGAGAGGACTGCGAGTGATAATCCCCTCTAACATGCGAAAAGATGTTTTGAACCGCATCCACGCAGGTCATCAAGGAATAACAAAATGTCGAGCAAGAGCAAAGGATCATGTTTGGTGGCCAGGAATAGGTCAAGAAATCCAAGATATGGTAAAAACCTGTGAGAAATGCATCGAGAATCAACCCCTAAAGCACGAACCACTCATCCCCAACGACTTTCCGGAACGACCGTGGCAAAAGGTCGGGATGGATCTCTTCCATTACGAAGGAAGAGAGTATTTATTCGTCGTAGACTACTTTTCTGGATTTATCGAGGTCGTACGACTTACTAAACTTTCGTGGGAAGCTGTGGTAGATCACTGCAAAGTCATCTTTGCTGTCATGGCATCCCTGACATTGTAATCAGTGATAACGGACCACAATTTCGCCCATCAACAACTTCAGCTTTTACGAAGTTTGACTCTGAAGTTGGGTTTCGACACATCATTTCCAGCCCAAAGCATCCACAATCAAATGGTCAAGCAGAGGCTGCTGTCAAAATTGTGAAAACCTGATGAAAAAGAATGTCCTAGCACTCATGGAGTATCGGGCAACACCCCTGGCAAACGGACTCTCTCCTGCAGAACTTTTATTTGGACGGAAAATTCGCACTATGGTTCCCTGCACTTCATCATCACTAACCCCTAAAACGGTGGATCAATCCAAACTCAGGGGGGAAGAGGAGCAGCGGAAGATGGCGCAGAAAACGGCTTTTGACAGACGCCATGCGGCTACGAAAAGGCGGAACTAATTGCAGGAGAGAAAGTTTGGGTGAAGGATCTTCGAGCGTGGTGAAGTGTCAACGAGAAGGCTTCAGCGCCCCGCTCATACATCATGGAAACTCCTGTAGGGACATACAGGCGAAACTCTCTTCTTCTGGCTTCTTCCCAACAACAGGTCGACCCCAGTGAGACATCTCCTGACAGTGAACTCCCCGCTGAAACGGAGGAAACTCCGGGAAATGAACTGCCTGCAGAGGAGCTACAACAGCAGACAGCAATCGCTCCAGAGATGAAGCAGCTGTCTCCCTCACCTGGGAAAGTGTCGCGGTATGGGAGAAGATACAAGCGTGTCCAGCGCTAACCTCCTCTAAACCTTTTGGGGGAGATGTTGAGGGTCACGCCACCTCGCGCCTCGCGGCGGGGGCTTTTCGACTTGTGTTCCGGGACTGGATATAAATAAAACCGGTACCTAGGAAGCTCCGACGACTCTGAATGGATTATTGACAAATCAACGGGCAAAACGCAACAGACTCCTAATACAGGGATACAGGATGAGCAGTGTTTGTACTTCATGTTAGGAGAAGCTGCACATGGCGTCTGTTCCTCATGTCAGGGGCGGCCATTTCTTTTGGAGCTAAGTCGGCCTGCTACTGAGTAGTGCTCCCAGTCTTAATGACAAAGGCAGACGCATTCTACTCCCCCCAGTCATGATTGTTGTCTAACAGACACCATCAAGGTCACAACTTGAAACCCTAATATGATTGAGTGGCGATAAGAAATAAGAAGAAGACGGTGAGGCTTCTGAGCCGAAGCTTCAATTTCAGTTTGGTTCAGATGCGTTGTAGAACTTTTGGATATCAAAATTTCGAAAGTTTTAATTCTAATAAGAATTATTTAATAGAAGATACATTTGTGAAATTTGCTATAAATTTTAAATTGTGTGCTAAACATTAAATACATAATTATATCTATCAATATGTGTCAAAATAACTCATTCAAAAAGCCTCTTATTCTATACTTTTAAAGTTTCATTGATGTATCAGAATAGAGATCAAAAAGCATATTAAACATAGGTATCCTATGGAATGCACGCTAAAACTTCATCAACCTTTTGCTTCAATGTGACAATCACAGATATTATTGGAGACAATATTCAATATGATTAAAGTCCAAATATTAAAGTGATTGAATAGAAAGAACATAAAATATTTACTTCTAACTTCTGTATCAGTTCATCACTTATATAACATCGTCCTGAAAGGTAGAAAACCTAAGGAACAAACATTTGTTAATGAAACATATCTCTTATCATATTTTCATCTAATCTGCAAGCATTTGGAATTCTAACAGCCTTGAAGACCCTAATAATTTCTATGTGTTGAGCCGGCAGAAAAGGAATACATTCCATTATGTAAATATGTAAATTTTAATTCCAATATTCTCTCTCTCTATTTAATCATATATTTATCATTATATAATCTTATTTATTAACATTTATTCAATTTTGTAATTAACCATCTCTAACCTTATATGAACATTGAAATAAAGTGGTTTCAAACCTCAATCTCTCTCTCTCTAACCTTCACTATGTATTGTAGATTGATTAATTGTCCTTGTGTTAAGATGTGTTATTATGTTCTCACAAAAACAATAACATTTATATATTAAGTTTAATAATATCACAAATTCAGATATAGGGCCTAAGTTATATACTAATAATAATGATGAATACACTTTTAATATTATAATTATTGTGTATTTATAATTGAATAGCGCCATCTATATATTAAAAATGAAACTAAATAAGCACATGAATTCTTCATTTTATATTTGTGTGAATATATAAAACAACTTTCTACTTAATTTACAGCGATGATAAGATATTGAAGAAAAACAGCTCGGGCGATTCACCACAGATGATCTAGACACCCTCTTTAATTTTTCTGTCGCTTTAAGAGTATCAAACCATTTTTAAATTATAAAAATAGCGCTAAATGGTTTATAATTAAACACAGAATAATTATCATACAAACAACTTGTTCCTTTGAATTCCATGCATATCAATTGATGAATACAATGTAAAAAGGCATCATTCGACATCCTATTGGGAGGAAATATTGCAGTTAAAGGAGTGTTTGAAGGAGGACACCTACTGGAATCGATGCTGTGTGCTGAGAAAGAAGAGGATGGCCGGACAGGGAAAAGGAGGGACTCCTCGTTCTTGTGATAACCTTTTGATAGAAGATTTCGATTGATAACCCGGCCGATAATAGGCATCCATCTTCCATGACACCGCCTAGCTCCAGTTGATATTTTGTCTCCACCGCCGACTTTGGTTTTTATATCGCAGCTAAACTGTTTTTTATTTTTAATAAATTGTCGAATTTTTTTATAGAATATTTATTTTTTGTGTAATTCAAAGTTCTCAAATTGTCGCTATGAAGCCAGAAACCCATTTGTTTTTTACATTGACGGAATAGAGTTGATATTAGAGGGAGATATAAGAGACCTTACCTACTTCTATAATAAAAAACAAACCTAATATATTGCCACGTGGAAAATTAGGGAAGACAAACTTCAGGATGAGACAGCAATTTATTTAAGGTAAGAAAAAACTATGAGGATAAACAAAAGATAAAGAATGAGGGGAGTTTACAGTATAACAAAATATAAACATTAAAAAATGATACTCTGTTAATACTAGTGTAAAATAATGAATACTTCGCTAGAGTATTTAAATATATTCCTATGATGAATCTGAACCTTAATTTAATTCTATGTGAAATACATACTAAACAGTCAGATTTTGAATAGAAACTATCATATTCAAGATAACATCCAATTTAAGAGCAATGTTTCCGGGACAATGACTTCAGATTGCATTAATAAAAGTGAAAAGAAAAGGAATAGTGTTTATTGTTCGTTTTAAGTACTCCTGCAGAAGGGTAGAGATGCATGGAAGCTTGAGATTGCATTAATAAAAATAAAAAAAACTCAACTTCAGAAAATTGTTGTATTGTTGAATTTATATACAGGAGATAATAAAATCAATTGACAGATAGATTATGCTGTGTGCTGTTCAATTAATAACAAAGGTATCCTACTGACAAATTAAATAGTTGTGTTTTCAGTGTTAGACTACCAGTATAAATTTTAAATGCACATTTAAATGCATATAATTTTTGGTTGCGTTTGCTTGAAGAAACAGAGAATAGAACATTTGGGCGACTTATCCTTGTCTGTATCAGAAAGTCAACAAAATTGTTGGGTAAGTACAATGATGTTCGATCTAGGTCTTCTTTTTGGTTTATATAAATTCTACAAGGCCACAGTCACCGTTCGGAGGAGATTAATAGAAAGCCGAATGCCGTGGTCCATTTGGACGAGGAAAGCTAAAACTAGAACATGGCTGATTCCATACTAGCCTGTTCAGTGATACACTAACCAATGCACGGTGAATTCTGTGGCCACTGGACACGGAACCTGGAGGTTATTGGGTTCTGCGCTGTCTGGAGTATAGGAGCGCTATCTGTGCTTCTTTCCTGTGGCGAATCTGTAGAAGACCGGTGATCTTAATAAAGCTGTATGTGTGTGTATAACTCACTTCAAGATTTCTCTCTCTTTACCGAAGTTTTTATTATTATTTTCCTATCTATTCTTATAGACATCTTAATCCATTCATAAGGTATATTAATTACTCTCCGACCGCGCGATTGGTTCTCTTCTGTAAAGTTACCTTTATCAGTTAATTATCGTTTTATTCATCAACCAATCAACCTGCAATATTTTCGTAGCTTAGTGTTTATATAGAGATTCAGGAAATTATTTTTTACGTGGGTTCAAATCACAACTTTATTTCTGTTGATGAGACAATTCTTGACCCTTTATTAGTTTAATAAAAACAGGTTATTTTCACAGGGGTATATATTTATTATTATATATTAAGATATATATATATATATAGACATTTTTCTGGGAGAAGGTTGATCTAAAAAGAACGAGGGTAAATATATATTTATATATACCATATTTTTGCTATTCTTTCATTTAGAAGCACGTATAAATAAGTAGATATTTTTTTACATAGACCATATTTTGCACAATTCAATCTATATTTAATGTCTCAAAAATTTCACGCAAATAATTTCGGAATTAAAGGTAGGATTATAAATAAAATTTGTCATTTTCCTATTGTTTTATAAGGTAGATAGTATCGGCATATGGAATATCATGTCGATTGAATGACAAAATGCCAGACCAAGAAACGATTAAAACCTTTTGTTTAGATTACCATCTTGAAAAAGGCAATGGTAGGTCGCCAAAATTTCGAGAGTTACATAGTTTGAAGGTTGACGAATCTCCATCTATAATTGAATTCAATAAGGTCATTCTGATTGTTTTAATTTCCGTTTTAATGATCATAATTGGATAATGGATAATACAGAGATAATGCGATTTAATTCCGTTGGATTTTACGTGATAGAATTAGGTGGCGTGCGCGAAAGAACGCAGATTTGTACTACGGCGCCCCGAGTAAATAAACATCTTTAGATTTAATCTTAAAAAACGTTCGGAAATTTATTTATTGCGAACATAACATTTTACCTTATTTATTACTGTCCTAAAAGCTTATGTATATATTTTACTTGGATACAATGTCTGAGATTCCACTTTTCAGTGCTGAATACAAAAGAAGAATGATCCAATACAGTATTAGAGCTCTAAAAAGCGGTCTGGTAGATTAAATTGACGGAACCGCTGAGAGGGCTCGTCACTGATGAGTTGAATCCTCCCAATATTTTGTTTCGCAGTAAGTACAGTAGTTTTTACAGGTTAAAAAAAAATATTCGCGCTTCAACGCCTTCATTACTTATATACAATATATACTCTATATTACAAAAAAATCGACGCACCAAAAAGCAGTTGTCCGATTTATATGAAAATACGTATACAAAGAGGTTTCGACCAAACATGCAAATGATTGAAATTTGGTGGCCGAATAATGCAAAGCAAGAGCTCCAGCGCATCTGAACTGCGCATCCAGCACGAGCATTCTAGACTCGATATTCGGCGCGGCACGAGCTGATTATCAGAATTTCCGTTTAATATTTTAGCAGTACGCCTATTCTACTGTATCAGTGCCTCGCCGAAAGATTCGTGCTCATTACGAACATATGTCAGAGTTTGAAACTGGAAGATGGCACGTTATTTCTTAATATATGATTTATAATAAAAATCCAAAATTGTCTTAAAGAGGGAGACAATGCGCCGTCTCAAAGGAATCCAGCCATATTTATACCAAAAGGTCGTGAATTTATTTTTCTAGAAGGGAGAAGGTATGTGGCAGCAAAGCCTTGGATATAATTTGCCACGTTTATATTTTTAAAACGCTAATTTTAGTTTTGTAAAACTTTAATTTTAAAGTTTATTATTTTAAAAGTGAAATGTTTGTTAAAGAAATAGATATTTTACCTAAACTCCTTTTATTGCCGCTTTCTTTTACAAGCCATTTGTTTATGTGTATTTTTACATATCGTTTTTATTGAGTTTTTACCAATTTAGTATGTACATCATTGACTTTTGATGAATGAGAAAAAGAAATTGAAAATAAACATATGAAAAATTAAAGTAACATTTTAAAGGAAATTATGTACAATTGAAAATTGTTTTTGTAACGTCTCATATTCCCCTTCTTGAAGCATTTATTCTCGGGTAATAAATGGTCGAAGTTGAGATATGTGAACGCGTCTTGCTTGCTTTTGGTCTTTCAGAGAGATATCGTAGGTTACATCAGATATCTTTTTTTGAATGACAAATGGTCCTTCATATTTTGGTGATGTCTTGATGAGACGAGGGTCGTTGAAGGCAATTTTTCTTATGACTAAGTCTCCTTCTTTAAAGACATACTTGGGGTGATGGCTATCGTGTTTAATCTTCCACTTACTTCTACTTTGTTCTGTCCGCAGGCTAGCTTTCTTCCTGGCTTCTTCAATTGTAATTGGAGTTTGGTCGGCAAATTCGGGTACATTACCGATTCCATACATTAAGAAAAGCGGTGAAAAACCAGTCACGTCATGTGGTGTGGAATTATAATTTTTGACAACTTGCGGTAACAATGTGCTCCATTTACATCTAGGTTTCTCTAGAACAGCTATTCTCAGTTTTGTCATTATCGTATCATTTAATTTCTCACAAATGCCATTGCACTGAGGATGATAAGGCGAAGTATATGTGTGTTTAATTCCTTGTAAAGAAAGAAATTTGTTGAACTCTTTTGATATAAAATTTTTGCCATTATCTGTTAAGATAGTATTGATCGAATTAACAGATTTGATTATCTTATCAAGACATTGAGTGACAGCTTGAGCAGTGTTTGTTATTGTGGGATATGCCCATAGATAACGAGTTGCGTGATCAACAAAAACTTGAATGAATTTATGCTTTGTGTTAGCTGCTGCTGTTCCCAGTACAATAGTGTCACAACCGATCATTTGTAATGGTTGGATATTTGACGTTGGAGTGATCATTTCTCCTAAAGTTGGTTCATGTCTGACCTTCACTAGTTGACAAGATTTACAAGATCGAACATAATTCTTGATATCAGTTGTTATTCCTTTCCACCAATAACATTGAGTTATAAGTTTGCATGTTTTGGTTATTGATGGGCGACTCAATGAATCGTGATATTCTTCCAATATTTTTTTGGTAAGCGAGTTTGGGACAACTGCTTTAACCCTCCTCCAGTAACATGAAAATAATCCTGTGTCCAGTAACATGGGGTCTATATGACCCCAAATTTAAAACAACACAAAAAAATATATATATAAATTTAGCATTTTTATTTATGATATTAAAACATTATTATACTATATATTAATGCATATAAACATTAAAAAAAAAATTAATTACATTTTTGGCAATATACAAATGAATGATTAGGGCACACAACATTTTTACACTTGGAGCACATGATTTTGTATTTAGTGTCATTCGACCTTGGGCAAAGGTAGCAGCGTGCTCTCTTTTGGGATGTAGATTGGGAAGGCATCATTATTTCAACTAATCCACGCAGTTCGATCATATTTCTTATCGCTTTTGGAGTTTGGGGAATCGAATAGCGATGCTTTGCATGAGGCGTGATGAGCTCAATTGCCAATTCTTTGATAAAATTTGATCTCCTATTTGATTTTTCTGATGCCCATACTTTGTTAACTGAAGAATATAAAACCAAAGAATTATAAGCAGCTGAATCAACCATTCCAAAAAAAACTCTCATTGGCCAACGAGCTGTTTTTCTTTTGCAGGTATAGTTGGCACAAAGTTGGTCATGAGTGTCCACACCTCCTTTGGTATAGTTGTAATATACAATTATTTCTGGCTTATTGGAATCTTTCTCAGTGTATTTTTCATGGTGCATACTGGAAAGTAAAATGACACGTTTCTTTTGTTTTGGCACATAAGAAAGAATAGTTACTCCCATTGCATCGAATCCATATTGTGAAACACCTATATCTCCATTCAAAAGAAAATTTTTGGGAATGATTGCCTTATTTTTTTTTAATGTGCCAACTAGAGTAATATTTCTTTTTTTAAGCTCCATAGCCAGTTCATATGAGGTATACCAATTATCGGTTGTGATATTTCGATTGGTATTTTCAATAGGTTTGACCAATTCCAAGACAACATTGGAAGGGACGGAAAAATTGGGATCATAGTTTGAATCTTTTCCTATATAAATTTTTCCTGTGAGAAAATAATATGTTGCACTATCTGCTAGTACAAATACTTTGATCCCATACTTTGCTGGCTTGTTCGGGATGTACTGTTTGAATCCACAACGTCCTCTAAAGTTTAGCAACGATTCATCAATGGTACAATTTGTACCTGGAGTATACAGACTTGAACATTTTGCTATGAACAGTTCCCACAACTCTCTAATAGGAGCTAATTTATCATCTTTTCTTCGTTCTTCTCTGCTTTCCCTATTATCAAATCTTAAAACATTCAATAAGAATACAAATCGTCTTTCATTCATACCTGCACCAAAAATGTTCCTACCAGTCCCATCTCTCGCAAACAAAGACTTTGTAGATTCGGAGCCTCCTTTTCCTACTCCTGCCAATAAAGTAAGACCAATTAATGCCCGAATTTCATCAGGAGATGTTTCATAGGTAAATGTTCTAAATTTATTGTTACCTTTCACAGTGTCAATTTTTTGGTTAGTCCACTTGGTAATGACATTTATTGTGTTGTCATCAAAATACAAATTGAAAGCATCAGAAGCTTTTGGAATTTGAAGGGATGCTTTAGGGCCAGGGCATCGAACTACAATATTAGAACTCTTAGTTCTTGTTTTGATTGGTTCTTTAGAAGACCAAACTGGCCATTCTTTCCTAAATATTCTTCCCCTTCATCTTCAGATCCAGAAGAAATAACATCCTGCTCAGATTCAGAATTGTGATTACTTTCATAACAATTATCACTATCTTCATCAGATAAACCAAATTCCTCTTCACTATCTTCACTTTCATCTAAAATTAATCTACTAATATTATTAATTAATTCTTTTTCTGTCATTATATTTATAAATATAAAAAATAAAAGAGTACTTACAGCTGAGAGAAACTTGAGCCTAGTGAGATCTCACAAAGGATATCGCATAACACTTTTAGTTTTGGTTTTGATTTCACATTAATTAGTTTTGGTTTTGATTTAAATGTTTTTGTTTTAAAATATAGCAATAAAAGTTAAATATTAAAAAAGGCACTTTATAACATATTCAGTAACATGGGGTCAATATGACCCCAAACAAAATTTTTATTTTTTAAAATGAATAATTAGCATTATATTTTAAATATTTTGGAGCAGGATTAAAAATTAAGCTTTACTAGAAGTATATAAAAATTGGTATAAATATTATTCTATCTTTAATGATATTAAAGATAAAAATGATATGTCTGGGGTCATATTGACCCCATGTTACTGGATAAGGGTTAAAAATTCCTTTTTGTTTGATCATTACCACACCGTCGTGAGTGTGGGAATTTTTCAAGAAACTCAAATCTGAATTTTGTTGGTGTTCTTGAAGTTCTTGAGTTGCAATGTTAACAACTGGGAGTCTTGATAAGGCGTCAACATGAGTTTGTTGCTTTCCAGAACGATGAACGATGTTACATGATTTCGAGGATAAACTAAGAATCCATCTAAAATACTTAGGTTTCGGTTTCTTCATGGTGAAAAGCCATTGGAGCGCCGCATGATCAGTGATGATTTCAAATGGTTGGTTTTCTATGTATACATGAAAGTGATCAGTTGCTTGTATCACGGCTAGGCATTCCATCTCATAAGCAGAATAATTCTCTTGGTGTGGTTGCAGTGTTTTGGAGTAATAAGCAATTACATGTTCCTCATTGTCTGGACCAATTTGTGTTAGGATTGCTCCAATTCCATATTTGGAGGCATCTGTATAAACTTTAGAGGGGTAGTCCGGGTTGTAAATAGCAAGGACAGGTTTTGTAGATAGTGCCATTTTAAGTTTAGCGAACGACTCCTCTACTTCCTCATTCCAGATGAAGGGCTGATTCTTCCGAGTGAGTCGAACCAAGGGGAATGAAATTTTAGAAAAGTCCTTCACAAATTTTCTGTAATAATTTGCCAATCCCATGAACTGACGAACTTTCTTTACAGTATCAGGTCTTGGAAAGTCTTGAATAGATTTTACTCTTCTGGATCAGGTTTTAATTTATTGTGACTGATGATATGTCCGAGGTATTTTACTTCAGTTCTTCCAAAAATACATTTCGACAATTTTAATTTCATGTTGTACTGTCTTAATTTGTCAAAAACTTTACTAAGAAGCTCTATGTGCTCTTGCCATGTTTTCGTGTACACCAATATGTCATCTTGGAAAGAGCAAGTTCCTTTCCATAATAATTCACCTAGAATATGTTGGATTATCCTTTGAAACGTTGAAGCAGCATTTTTTAAACCAAAGGGCATCACTAAAAACTCATAATGACCATCGTTTGTGACGAATGCAGTTTTTTGAATAGATTGCGGGTCCATTTCAATCTGCCAATAACCCCATGCAACATCAAGGGTAGAGAAGAATCTGGATCCATGCAATCGATCAAACATGTCCTGTATGTGAGGTAGGGGTTGCCTGTCATCCAGCGTGATCTCATTAAGACGTCTGTAATCAATGCACATCCTTTTATTTCCATCCTTCTTGGGAACCATAACAACAGGAAATGCCCAAGGAGAATCTGAAATTCTTATTAACTTGTGTTCGAGAAGTTCTTTAACTTGTTCAGCTATCTCTTCATACTCTTTCAGAGGACGACGATAGGGTCTAAGAGAAATTGGTTGTTCACTTTTCGTGATGATCTTATGTTGTATAGCTACTTTTCCCAAATCAATAGCATGCTGAGAAAATACATTCCTATTGTGTTCAAGTAATTCTTTTAATTCATGTTCTCTTATCTCTTCTAGATGATTTACAAGAATTGGATTTTGTAATCCATCAATTTTGGTGTAAATTGTTTTGTCTCTGACATCTATTAAAAGATTAAAAAGAGATGCAACATCTAATCCGATCAAGAGTGGATATTTAAAGTTCTTCATTACATGGAGAGTTACAGGTTTAATTAGTTTATCTATTCTTACCTTGGTCTGAAGGCTTCCACATGTCCTGGTAACACCATCCGCTTGGCTGATGTGAATGTCTGAATTTGGTTGAAGTTGAAGACGGGTTCGCTTGAACAATCGCCAATTGATTATTGATACTGTTGCTCCAGTATCCACAAATGCTTGCGCAGGAATTCCATTTACTTCAACACTTATGTTGATAAGCTTGAAAGCTCCTTGTGTAGGGGTATTTGTCAAAGTACTTACATTCAACAATTCCGGGGCTCCGCATACTTGTTTTACTGAAGTGTTTTGATTAGGCCTATCCTTTTTATAATTAGGATCATAATCCTCACAATCTGTGACCCAATGTTTAATTTTTATTCCCTTTTTCGAACATATTGGACACCAGAATGGGCAAACATTTTTTCTATTATCATTATTTTTTGTCGCGAGATGTATTTTGTTTTTAGGCTTAAACTGAATTGAAGCCCTATTTTGTTCAATTGAAGCTGCGATATGAAACCATTTTGTGGCGTCAGTTGGCTGTGCAGCCACAATTAAATCTTTCCAATCATTTGGAAGTCCGTCTGTTAATAAATTAATTTTTTCCTCCTTCGTTAGATGGGTTTGATTTAACAGGCGAATTTTATCTTGAAAATAATTTTCTATTGATTCTTCTCGTTTTAATCTTCGATGTGATGCTGAGACAATTGGATTTGCGTTGTATGAACCAAATCTTTGAATCAACTATTCCTTTACAACTTCCCATCTTTTTATTGCAGGATTTGAAATAATCTCGTCTGCATACCATTCAAGTGCTGAATCTGTCAAGTAGTACATAAGATTTTTGATTTTTTCATCTTCTTTTAAAGAATTATTTTCAAAATCATATAATTTGATCCATGACTCAGGCCTAATTGCCGACTTCGAGCCGTTGAACTTTTGCAACCGGTTGTTTGGATTTTCCGCCATTTTCTTTTTCCGTATCCTTTTCGACTGCGCCAAATGCCACGTTTTTATTTTTAAAACGCTAATTTTAGTTTAGTAAAACTTTATTTTTAAAGTTTATTATTTTAAAAGTGAAATGTCTATTTCATTAACAAACATTTCACTTTTAAAATAATAAACTTTAAAAATAAAGTTTTACTAAACTAAAATTAGCGTTTTAAAAATAAAAACGTGGCAAATTAATCCAATTTTTCTCTTCTATACATAACCCTATAGTGGATACTCTTTATTATTCAAAATGTAAAATTTACCATTTTATTCATAAAGAAATCCAGATTTTACAAATAATACGTCCTACAATGAAACTATTAAATATATATACGATTTATTTTCATATAAAATATCGTTATACTGATCATAATGCGATGGAAAAATATTGGAAGGACATTTTCTTAAGAAGTTCTGCCAGTCTTATCTTCAATACCGCTCTAGAATTATTTTGAGATATTTTTCTCATATATCCTGCACTTTGCTGTGGTTGTAAATCAGAAAATAGAATTAAGTTTTGAAAATAGTAAATATACAGTTAAACCTGTCTATAGCGCTCCCTCTAAATAGCACCTCCATCTCTATAGCGCCCGATTTTAAATACGTAATACGATGCGATTTACATTAAAAGTGACCTGTCTATAGCACCCCCTCTCTATAGCACCCTATTTTGGTGAGTCCCAAGAGAGGACGCTATAGACAGGTTTAACTGTATATATAATCCGTAGTTTTCTCAAATACCATTACCAAGCATTTCTTTAAAGTCCAAGTTATATAGGTACTAGCCGAATGACCCGGGCAACGCCCGGGGTTTACCCGATTAAATGCTTTTATTAAAATACTATTCGTTACAATTATAAATTGCACCGTGGATGTCATTCTTGTATAATATATAAATGAGTTTTAAAAATTGTAAAAAAAAATGCATCGGTCGGGAATCGAACCCGGGGCGCCCGCGTGGCAGGCGAGCATTCTACCACTGAACCAAAAGCAAACGGTGACAGAAGTGTCTCGCGCATTGGCGGCACCAAATGATGGGGGGGGGGGGGGGGCAAAGGTGACGTGACCGTAGCCGACCAATAGGAGGGCGCCATTCCAAAAAAAAAAGCAAACCGTGACAGAGGCCAGGAATGACGCTCGTAACTGTATATAGAATAATAGCTCTGTAACAATACTAAAGCGGTATTATGAATTTAACTGGCAAAAACACTGATGGTATTACTGATAAAGCTTTCTCATTGATCCGAGTACGCTAATATGCCTAGATGTTCAATAGATGGCGCTTAGATTTAGCGCATATTTTGACGGGAGAGAAGGCCTTTATTTTTATACATATAAAATAAAAGGATTTAAAAGCGCGAATGTTTCTCTTATACATAAAACGAACTTCTACTGTCCTTACTGCGATGAAAAAATATATTGGGAGGGCTTGGCTCATCAGTGGTGAACCCTCCCAGCGGTTTCGCCAATTTAATCCACCAGACCGCTTCTCAGAGCTCTAATACTGTATTGGATCATTCTGCTTTTATATGCTACACTGAAGGATGGAATCTTAGAAATGGTTTTCAAGGAAACTATGGACATAAGCTTATAGGACAGTAGAATTACATTCAAATATTTGCTTCGAGCAATGCTCTTCAGCAAACTATAAAGACACGGCCATTAGGAATTTTCATAGCAGTAAGGACAGTAGAAGTTCGTTTTATGTATAAGAGAAACATTCGCGCTTTTAAATCCTTTTATTTTATATGTATAGATGGCGCGTTATTGCTTTGTGTTAATTTATTCCTAATGGCCGTGTCTTTATAGTTTGCTGAAGAGCATTGCTCGAAGCAAATATTTGAATGTAATTCTACTGTCCTATAAGCTTATGTCCATAGTTTCCTTGAAACCCATTTCTAAGATTCCATCCTTCAGTGTAGCATATAAAAGCAGAATGATCCAATACAATATTAGAGCTCTGAGAAGCGGTCTGGTGGATTAAATTGGCGAAACCGCTGGGAGGGTTCACCACTGATGAGCCAAGCCCTCCCAATATATTTTTTTAATCGCAGTAAGGACAGTAGAAGTTCGTTTTATGTATAAGAGAAACATTCGCGCTTTTAAATCCTTTTATTTTATATGTATAGATGGCGCGTTATTGCTTTGTGTTATTTTTATATATCAATATCTTTCGAGAATAGAGCAATCCATAAATAAATATTCAATTAAAAAGGCAAATATTGGATCAAAATATCCTTTATATTCCCAATATTTCAGTTGACTGAATGCCAACATTTATCAAGGTATTATAACATTAATTAACACACATTAAAATCGTAGAGATAGATTGCTAGAAGAGTAAGTCTTCAGTTCGTCAAGGCACACATTAAAATGTTATAATACCTTGATAAAGGTTGGCTTTCAGTCAACTTAAATATTGGTAAAATAAATGATATTTTGATCCATATATGCTTTTTTAATTGAATATCAATATCTCGGGTAAATTTCCATCAACAAATTCATATTTCATGGATAACAAATTCAGAAATCTCAAATGTATATATTTTTATTCAAAATTTCGCAATTGATTATAAATGATCTTTTTAGATAAACTTAGAATTTACTAGAACAATTTAAACTCATATTCACATATATCAACCATTCAATTATTTTCTGAATATGCATATAGGCTATATAAAAAGGTTGTATAAAACAAACATCTGAACAGAGCATAATGAGTCATTCTTATGCAAACACACCTCTATATAAATGAATAAAGCAAAGCATCAAGGGCTGCGTATCTTCATATGCGTATATATTAAATAAAGATACGCAGCCCTTGATGCTTTGTTTTATTCATTTATAAATCGTACAGGGCTTTTTCAATTGACACCTCTATATCAGATATTATTTAAAACGAGGAACTATATTACTCTACATGGACAGTATCCTGTTTGATAAATCATGTCTCTTTGTCTTAAAAATATCAAATGTTTCGTGCATTTATTTATTACTTATTTTCCACACCCAATTCTCTATCGAGTGAATGAGATTGTTTTAGTTCTCCTCGTGTATTATTCTAAGTAGTTCATTGAATAAATTATTGTGTTAGAGACTTCTTTTTAAAGATTCTAACTTTTTGTATGAATTGAACGTTTGAATTTGGTAAAAAATATACTTTTTACCCATACAGGAATATAAAGATTGCGATAGATTGTATTCATATACCTAAAGAAGCCACTATACCTTTGAAACGCATTAAAACAATGTAGTTATGTTTATTAGTTGTGAACAGAAAGTGAAGTTATCAATAAAGAATTTGTGACATAACCAATTTTGGTATTATTAGCACTTTTATCAATAGATTATTGAATATTCGAAACTATTATATATGCGTTTGATTCTTTTTAAAAATTAAACAATTTATCCACTGCCCTTACTGCAATGAAAAATTAATGGGTGGGCGCGCTATTGCATCATTTTATATACAAGGTGGGATCAATAAATAAGGTGAATTATAATGTATTAAAAAAATAAGAACGATATTAAAAATTGGGACTTGATTTATTCAAAATAATCACCTTGGCTTTCTATACATCGACTCCATCGTTCTGGCAACTTGTAAATACCCTCTTTATAGGCACTCTTAGGAAGCGTGTGAAAAAATCTTGCACCACTTTCTGGACATCTTCATCCGAGTCAAATCGCTTTCCCTTTAACTCCTTCTTTAGTAGTCCAAAAAGGAAATAGTCAGAGGGGGCTAGGTCTGGACTATTTGCAAGATGTTCTAAAACTTCAAAACCTGATTTAATGATTGTAGATACAGTTTTACATGATGTATGCGGCCATGCATTATCATGAAGGAAGAGAACACCTTTACTAAGCTTCCCTCTTCTTTTGTTTCTTATACCGGGCTTTAGCTTATTTACAAGAATGTCACAATAAAGGTCGCTGTTCATACGTTGCCTTGAGGATAAAAATCAAGACAGATTGGTCCATCAACATCCCAAAAAATAGTTAACAAAACTTTACCGGCCGAACGTTGAGACCTGATTTTTTTTTTTTTTTTTTTTTGTCTTAGAGAGTCGCCTCGTTTCCATTCCATAGATGCACGTTTTGTCGAAGGATCATAATGATAACACCAAATCTCATCTCCAGTTACAATTTGGTCAATAAAATGATCACCTTCCTCTTCATACCGCTTTAACAGAGCCTTTGAAACCCGAATACGGTTAAGTTTTTGAACCAAATTATGGAAATGTGGAATCCATCTGCAGCATATTTTTCTAAATTGCAATTGTTCTTTAATAATGGTGTGCAGTTCCATAGCTTATATCAAATTGTCGCCTATGGTAAAAATGGTTATTTTTCTATCCTCCAAAATTAAGTTTTCAACCGCATTTATCGTGCTTGGCGTCGCTGTAACACTTGGTCGTCCAGGTCGCTCAATATCGGTACATGTAATTCGTCTATTTTTGAACTCGTTAACCTATTTATAAATGTTTTTTTAGACAAACAAGACTCATCATAGATATTTTTCATTCTTTGGCATATTTGAGATGTTTAAATACCTTCTGCATTCAAGAAACGAAGAACTGCACGTTGTTTAAGCGTGGTGCAATCCTTCAAGGGAGCTTCCATTTTAGTTTATTTATAGGTCTCGCGCCGCGCGTGGGAAAAAGAACAGAACACCTCAAATAGTCTCTCGATGTTATATTTTAATATTCTGTGGTTAAAATTATTTTCCTTTTTTAATTTTTAAGAAATAAAAGATAATTCACCTTATTTATTAATCCCCCCTTATAATTGTTCAAATAAAGATTCTTTATTATTGGAATTATATCACCATGAAAGACTCCTCGTCAACACTACCGAGTCAATATTACAATCTTCTCTCAAATCCTACACACAGAGAAGACAATAGTATATGGCTCTTATATTCAATTTGATTTTAATTATCTCTCTCTATGGAAATTGAGCTGTTTCTATTTGTTTTCCAGCATATTTTCACATTGGAAATATTTATTTTTATTTTCAGAAAATCTAACTACAAAATAGAAACAAATGACCCTACACGAATTCTAATAATATGATATCCAATATATTTATATATATATATTTTTTCAGTTCTATAATTGTTTAGTTATGTATAAATATTTGAATTCTTCCGTATATATATTTTCATTGTGGCTTGTGCACATAAATATAAAATAGGTAGATCATACTCGAAATTTTAATATAACATTACAATGAAGACTAGTAAATATTGAAAGGGAAGAAAACTTAACAGCCGCATGCTTTCTAAGTTTATATAGCTCTGAAAAAATTACAATATATCTTGAGAAGACAATTCATATGGAAATGACATATATTTGAAATAGTAGAGAGTGAGTTTTCTTTAACAGTATTCCGACGACTACCGTAGAAAGTAAATTTACTATAAAAGCATTTTATAACGACGACAGTAGAGTGAGTTTACAAACACAACATTCTATAACGAGGAAGTTAGAGTAAGTTTACAATCACAACATTGTAACGACAACCGTAGAGAGTAAACTTCACCAACACAACATTCTAACAACGACTGTTTAGAGCAAGTTTACAATCACAACATTCTATAACGACGACAATAGAGTAAATTTACTATCACCTCATTCTATAACGACGAAGGTAGAGTAATTTTACTACCACAACATTATAACGAAGTCATTAAAGTGAGTTCACAACAAAGCATTCTATAACGACGACAGTAGAGTGAGTTTACAAATACAGCATTCTATAACGAGGAAGTTAGAGTAAGTTAACTATCACAGCTAACTATAACAACTACCGTAGAGAGTAAGGTTACTATCAAAGCATTCTATAACGACGACAGTAGAGTGAGTTTACAAATACAGCATTCTATAACGAGGAAGTTAGAGTAAGTTAACTATCACAGCTAACTATAACAACTACCGTAGAGAGTAAGGTTACTATCAAAGCATTCTATAACGACGACAGTAGAGTGAGTTTACAAATACAGAGTTCTATAACGAGGAAGTTAGAGTAAGTTAACTATCACAGCTAACTATAACAACTACCGTAGAGAGTAAGGTTACTATCAAAGCATTCTATAACGACGACAGTAGAGTGAGTTTACAAATACAGAGTTCTATAACGAGGAAGTTAGAGTAAGTTAACTATCACAGCTAACTATAACAACTACCGTAGAGAGTAAGGTTACTATCAAAGCATTCTATAACGACGACAGTAGAGTGAGTTTATAAATACAGAGTTCTATAACGAGGAAGTTAGAGTAAGTTAACTATCACAGCTAACTATAACAACTACCGTAGAGAGTAAGGTTACTATCAAAGCATTCTATAACGACGACAGTAGAGTGAGTTTACAAATACAGAGTTCTATAACGAGGAAGTTAGAGTAAGTTAACTATCACAGCTAACTATAACAACTACCGTAGAGAGTAAGGTTACTATCAAAGCATTCTATAACGACGACAGTAGAGTGAGTTTACTATCACAACTATTATAAGGACAACCGTGAAAAGAAAAGTTTACTCTCACAATCTTCTAACAACGACTGTATAGAAGAGAAAGAGAGCAAGTTTACAATCACAGCATTCTAACGACGACCGTAGTGAGTAAAATTTCACCACATCCCGACGATTAACTTTATTAATGAAACCATTTCATATTTATAACTCTCAACATTTGATAAGTCTGAAGCCTGAGTTTATCTGTGGTTATAGAATTGATGAGTTAGGATGCTCACAAATATCTTACTCCAAGAAACGAGGACAAAGATAAAACAATCCAGCTATATAGACAGAGAAGAAACGAGGCCAAAGATAAAGAACCTCTTACAAATTAATTAAATTGATCATGATGGATCATTTAGAGTTGTCATAATTCCCGGGACGACTGTCCATTAGCAACAACATTCCCCACATTTGTCACCGTGCCATTATTATTCATAATAAAATTATTTTCTCTTCCAAAAAAACTTTTTTACGTTTATTTATCTAGTGTGTTTCCTTTTTTCCAAGTGTTAAATAAATAAATGAATAGGTAAAAGTATTTAAATATCTTTGAAATGTATTTTATTATATTGCCACGTTGAAAATTAGGAAAGACAAACTTCAGGATGACACAGCGGTTTATTCAAGGCAGGAAAAAAACTATGATTGATATAAAACGATAAGAAATTATGGTAGTTTACAGAATAGCAAAATATAAACATGGAATATAATACTCTATTAATAAGGTAATAAATATTTAAGTATAGTATTTTTGAGTATCCAAGGAAGGGTATGTAGACAGGTCTTTCATTTTTAATTGATTAATTCAAAATTAATCAATTCAATTATTCACGAATATGTAAGTTTCTATTGCATATTGTATAAATTCAAATAATATTATATTGCAAATAGAACAATCTATAAATAAATAACACAAAGCAATAACGCGCCATCTATACAAAATAAAATAAAAGGATTTAAAAGCGCGAATGTTTCTTTTGTACATAATACAAACTTCTACTGTCCTTACTGCGATGAAAAAATATATTGGGAGGGCTTGGCTCATCAGTGGTGAACCCTCCCAGCGGTTTCGCCAATTTAATCCACCAGACCGCTTCTCAGAGCTCAAATACTGTATTGGATCATTCTGCTTTTATATGCTACACTGAAGGATGGAATCTTAGAAATGGGTTTCAAGTAAACTATAGAATTGATATATATTTTTTTCATCGCAGTAAGGACAGTAGAAGTTCGTTTTATGTATAAAAGAAACATTCGCGCTTTTAAATCCTTTTATTTTATATCTATAAATAAATATTTAATTAAAATGCATAAATTAGATCAAAATATCATTTATTTTATCAATATTTCAGTTGGCTGAACGCCAACCTTTATCAAGGTATTATATCATGTTAGTGTCTTAATATATTATGATACCTTGCAAAAGGTTGGCGTTCAGCCAACTGGAATATTGGTAAAATGGTGATATAATTGATATTTTAATCCAATACTTTTTAATTAAATAAAATATGTGTGAAAGAGTTTATTTAATGAATAAATACAAATACATAATATATACACTCATTAAATACACTAAAAGAAATTTCATATTTTAAGCATAAACCACTTCTTATTTGTTAATATTCGAAGTGTACTTGTATAATCCCTCTAAAATTATATATAAAATACAATTCGTCCAGTAAGAGTTTCTTTTTACCACGATTTTTATTTATAAACTGCTGGCCACAGTAAATGCAACACCATGAAAGAAGCATGCAAATAAAGTGAAATTTACAACATGCATTAGCGGAGGCGAGATATGCAAATTATTAGAATTTCAGCGCAGACGCACATCACGTGTAAAACGGTGGAATTCCTATTCATATAAATTCGAACGTTATCCTTTAAAAAAATAAAAATATGATAAAATATAATAATAATGTTTAAAATATATATACATGATGAAGAGTATAATTTCCTTAAGTTTTGTCCATTAGTGAAAAATAAGAAAACATCTTTAATAAATATTTCATTTTTATATTTATAAATTTGAAGTTATCTCTCACGCAAAAAGAGTGTTTTTATCTCTTGAGAAAAATATATACCTCTATATAACTGAATTAGGAAATAAATATTATATAAAAATCAAAATATCCACACATTATGAGATGCAATTTTTATAGAAACAATACACTTAAAGAAACGTTGACGAACAAGAAATAGGTGTGATTGCCTTAGACAATCTCACTTTATATAGCGAGGCCATTGAAAGGCCCGGAATTTGACCCCGGTTGAAAACACCAGTTGAACCTTTTATCACATATATATCGGGATTTAGACAAATATTCTGAAATATATTTGATACACAGTGACCATTATCGAAGACACACGAGATAAGAAGTGTTATAAAAAATACTTTGTCTTCTTCAGTAAAAAGAAAAGAAGACGAGGGATATCAAACACTTTTCACATTCTTAGGTTTTGTCTATAAGCGTAAAGGATTTATACGAAAAAAGCATATGCATATTATATAATCTAAAAACTAAAATATTTCTATATTCAAAAAATATATATATATTATTTTTATTCATTGATACTTTTACTTTTGTAATCATCGTTTTTAGAATAACGTTCAGTTTTGTTGTAAATATGTGTTGTTAACCTATCTATCTTTTTGAATCACTAATATAGGATTACCTTTATAAATTCTATACAATGTGAAAATAACTAATGTGTAATATTCCCTCAAGTAATTGAAAATAAAAGCTACTTGTAGGTAAATAATTATCTTTTTCTTATCACGACTGCACCTTCAACCCTTTATCTTATCGATCCTTTGTCTTATCAACCCTTTCTCTAACAACAAACAAATTATTCATAACATATATATATTATATAATCTAAAAATATTATATAATCTAAAAACCTAAAATATTTCTATATTTTAAAAAATATATACTTTATTTTATTCATTGATAATTTTATTTTTTGTTATCATCGTTTTTTAAAAAGACTTTCAGTTTTAGTTGTATAATTTTGTTGTAAATATGCGTAGATAACCAATCAATCCTTTTAAATCACTAATATAGGATTAAATTATAAATTCTATATAATGTGAAACTAACAAATGTGTAATCTTTCCTCAAGTAATTGAAAATAAAAGCTACTTGACGGTAAATAATCATTATTTTTTTATCACGACTGCACCTCAACCCTTTACCTTATCGATCCTTTGTCTTATCAAGCCTAATCTAACAACAACACAAAATATTCATAACAATAAGTCGACAGGATTACCTGAAATTTCAACCTAATTGCTCTATAAATTATTCAAATTTCATTTTTTTTATTTTATTTGACATATCGGACGCGATATCCCAGCTCGGGATACTTGCGCCTAAATACATTTTAGTAGATTATATACAATTCATTTTATACAATTTAATAACCGGACTAAAAACATAATTAAAACTCAAACGATGGCGCTCTAAAACAGAAGAGAAAATCCAAAATGGATTATTTTATCAACCTATATACAACTCAATAACCGACTAAAAACACAATTAAAACTGAAACTATGGTTTTCCTAAACAGAAGAGAAAATCCAAAATGAACTTACAAAAATTATTGAATTTTACATAAGTGTCTTTGTTATATACAAATTCGCAAACCTCTTCGATGGGATAAAAATGATTACTTCTGTAGCTGTGGAATTATTCATAAAACTATTTTTACAAAATGTCTCGCAAACAAAGGAATGTAGAACATGCCATGACGCCTAATCCAAGTACTATAGAGATACCGAAATTTAATGGTCAAAATTTAAACATAATATCTTGGCTCAAATTCTTTAACAAAAAATGTTTACAGAAGCATCTTAATGAAGATTTTAAACTAAATAATATTTCAAATTATCTCGAGGGAGAAGCATTCAATTATTATATAGAAGAGTTACAAGATATAAATAATTGGGGGGAAATAGAACAAAAATTAACATCATACTTCACAATAAATGATTCAAATTTATTCAGTAGGTTTCTAAATTTAAAATATAATGATAATAATGATCTTGAACAATATTTTAAAGAAAAATCTGCCTTAGCCAATAAACTTAATCTTGAAAAAAAAACACTTTTACTAGAAGCACTTACAGATGGAATGCCAGATCACCTAAAAAAATATCTAATAGCTGCAAGAGTACAAGAACCTTCAGAATGGTATAAAATCACAACCCAATTAAAATTATCAACAAATAAAGAAGAAGATCCCCAACAACCCTCTACCAGTACAAGCACTCCAGTAAAAAATTTTAACTCCAACTCCTCCAAAGCTCATCAATACCAGCCTTTTCCCAGGACAGCAGCAGCAACTCATCACCAACAAGAACCCCACAAATCCATAAACCAGCCTCCATACCCCTGCAAGATATGTGCATCTCACCAGCTACCCAACCAGATCCATTTCCATAGAGACTGCCCACTTAAGAACAATACTCATCCGAAGCGCATCAATCCAGGTAGAACATTATTACTTTTCTCTGTATTTATAAATCAAATATCTTTACCCTGTGTACTTGACACTGCATCATCTATTTCCATTATACCTTTAAAATACTTAAACCATATTTATTATAAAATTTTAGATAATTCCCCAAAAGAAAGAATAGGTCAGGTAGAAGGATTTACTTACCCATTATACAAAATATTGGTTAGGCTTAGCTTAGGTAAAATTACAAAGTATCAAGAAATGTTTTTTTTTTTTTGTGATAGTCCAATAGAATATCTTATTTTAGGTTTACCAACATTTTATATATTTAAGTTGCAAATAGATTTTTCAAAAAACCTTCTTTTCCAAAATTATAAATTCTTGTATTCTTTTAATCCCAAAACTGATAATCAGGAGTCATATGCCACTACCCTATGTATTCCAGACCCATACTATGTTAAAAATTCATCTCTTTTAAATATTAACCCATTGTGTAATTTCAATTCTTTTGATATACCAACTACAAATGTTAAACTTATAGATCCTAATTCAAATCCCATTATTGATTTTAACTCATTTCATAGTATGCGACAACCGGGCTCTATAACAAATTATAATTCATATGTAGACCTTAGTAAAGTAGATATTAATCCAAATTTCTCTAATCAAATAATTTCAGATATATTGCATAAATATAAGAATGTTTTCTCTAAGCACAATTTTGATATAGGACACATAAAGACTAACCCAATTTGCATATCTCTTTTAGATAATATTCCCATAGCACAAAAGCCATATAGGACATCTTTTTACAATAATGCTGAAATACAAAAACAAATAACTGAATTATTAAAATATGATATTATTAGACCCTCATCTAGCCCCTATAGTTCTCCTGCATTATTAGTGAATAAGAAATCTGATGCCCCAAATCACCCCACAAGACTCTGTATAGATTATAGGAAACTTAATCAAAAAACAGTTCCAGAACATACCCCAATTCCACTTATAGAACAAATTATAGATAGGTTATCACAGTCAAAAATATATACTATTCTAGATGTTAAAAATGCATACTGGCATATACCCATAGATGAAAAAGATAGACATAAAACCTCCTTTGTAACACAATTAGGATGTTATGAATGGAACAGACTTCCATATGGTCTAAAAAATGCACCTTCACAATTTGAAAGGATTATGAAGTCAGTTTTCACTAAACATAACATACACTATGCCTTAAATTATTTTGATGACATTATTATACACTCCAAAACTTATGAAGAACACATTAAACATTTAGATGACATATTAGGTATATTCGAACAAGAGGATATAAAGCTGAATCTCAATAAATGCAAATTTTTACAAAAAGAAATACAATTTTTAGGATACACTATTAACTCAGGAAAATATACACCAAATAACACAAATATTGAAGCAATTTTAAAATTAAATAGACCATATAATATTAAAACCTTATAGAGATTTTTAGGCACCATAAATATTTATAATAAATTTATTCCCCATTATGCGCAAATTAGGGCACCTTTGAATGAACTTTTGTTAAAAAATGCTCCTTGGCTATGGAGTGTGAAACATGAACAAGCCTTCCAAACACTTAAAAATTCACTCATATCACAACCTGTACTATATATTTATGACCCATCAAAACCATGTCATTTATTCACAGACGCGTCAAGTCTAGGAGTAGCAGGAGTTCTTAAACAACCAGATGAACAAGGCATCTTACACCCCATAGGTTATTTTTCAAGAAAACTTCATCCTTATGAACAGAATTATACTGCCTCAGAAATTGAAACATTAGCTATCATTAATTCAGTACAAAGATTTCACACATATCTACACAACATACATTTTACCTTGCACACAGACCACTTACCTTTAAAATGGATCAAAAATGTAAAAAATCCACAAGGTAGGTTATTTAGATGGTCCTTAATCCTATCTCAATATAGCTTTGACATTAAACATATTAAAGGATTAAATAATATAGAAGCAGACATGCTGTCAAGAGCACCTGTCTCATTTTACCTAACATATAATGAGTTAAAAGAACACCAATCCACAGAACAAATTAGTAGTGCTAAAATTAAAATACAAAATGGCCCTTATATGATTAACAAGAAGGGTTTTAAAAGAGCTTATGTACCACAAACACTAAGACACAAATTATTAAGCAAAGTACATACAAAGCATGGACATATTGGAACAACTCAAATGACTAAAATAATTTCTCCACACTATTATTGGCCACATATGACTAGGGATATTGCTAATTACACCAAAATTGTGAAACTTGCCAGTTCAACAAGTCTAGGGATAACAGAATTGTTTATGGACCACTACAACAGATGCCAATAGCTACACACCCAAATCACATATTTTCTCTAGACACATTGGGCGGGTTACATAATTATGGGACAACTAGACACAGTATCCATATGATAGTAGATCACCATAGTAGATTCCTTTGGGCTTTTCCAACAAAATCTGTATCAACTGATTCCTATATAACTTGTTTAAGAAATTTATTCCAAATTAATAAACCTGAAATATTAATAACTGACAGAAATGCAGCTTTTCTTAGCAGAAAATTTAAACACTTTTTAGAAAGAAATAATGTTAAGCATCTACTCACCAGTTCCCATCATCCAGAAACAAATGCAAAAGTAGAAAGACTAAATTCCACTATCATTAATAGGTTAAGATGTGAATATAATGCTAATTTAAAGATTCCTTGGACAAAATATATTTCTAAAATTACTGAAAGCTATAATGAAACAGTACAAACCAAAACAGGCTTTACACCTAAATTCTTATACTATGGAATACAACCACAGTATATAGAACATTGCACAGAAACACATACACCAATAGAAAAGGCAAGAAAATTAGCCATTGAAAGAACCATAAAATCCCATGAACACAGCAAACAACTTTATGATATTAAACACCCAGAACCCATTTTTAAAGAAGGAGATCAGGTATTAGTAAAAACCTTTATTTATCCAAACACTGGTAAATTAACACAAAGATATATAGGCCCATTTACAATTTTAAAACAACTTTCTCCAGTCACATATGAAATTAATAAATCCAATTTACCCCAAAGAAAACAAACAGAAATTATACACTCAAATAAGCTTAAATTATTTTACCCAGAAACAGATTTTTTACTTCACTATAGCACTAACATAGAAAATGACTTAATAGCAAATCAAAATTCTAACACAAAGTTAATAGATATTGATGATAAACCATGTTTTTTACAGGAAGGCCATATTTTGGACATGGACAATGAAGAACAAATATCAGCACCAATTCTTAAGCCTTCACAAATAACTTAATGTCACCCCATATGTCTATTAGCGTTTCATTACTCAACCATGTAAAAATAACATTTTCTTCTGCTTTTGATACTTTGAAGTGTAACTAGCATAATGTCATAATTATTCAAAATTTTAAATACATTTTTTGCTTCATATCCATTTTTCACTTATACTTCTTATACTACTTCTTATATAAACTTTTATTATAATTTCATAATTATATAAATTATTTGTAAACAAACTTTCTTTTGTTTATTTTGAAAAAATGTGCGTATTGATTTTTATTGTTTCATTTTTAATTATTTCTATAGATTTATTGATTTCGTTTAATTAATTATTTTTAATTACCAATTTTATTTTAAAATTTTAATATTTTAAAATCTTTTTCACAGGGGGGAAATATTATATAATCTAAAAATATTATATAATCTAAAAACCTAAAATATTTCTATATTTTAAAAAATATATACTTTATTTTATTCATTGATAATTTTATTTTTTGTTATCATCGTTTTTTAAAAAGACTTTCAGTTTTAGTTGTATAATTTTGTTGTAAATATGCGTAGATAACCAATCAATCCTTTTAAATCACTAATATAGGATTAAATTATAAATTCTATATAATGTGAAACTAACAAATGTGTAATCTTTCCTCAAGTAATTGAAAATAAAAGCTACTTGACGGTAAATAATCATTATTTTTTTTATCACGACTGCACCTCAACCCTTTACCTTATCGATCCTTTGTCTTATCAAGCCTAATCTAACAACAACACAAAATATTCATAACATATATATATATATATATATATACAAGGTGCGTTCATTAATTTCCAGGACTGGTTAAAATATAAAATAAATAAAAAAGCTAGAGAAAATATTTTTTTACAGAGTTGAATATTGGACATTCGACCACACCTGACTGAAAGCACGAGTCTCGTGGCGCACGCGCCGATCTAAAAATAAAACAAAACAACTTCCTTGTAAGGTTCGCATTTCTAATTTTAAAATGGCCATTTTCGAAGAGCAGAGAATCTGCATTAAGTTTTGTTTTAAATTGAAAAAAGTGCTACTGAGACGTATGAATTGATTAAAGAAGCTTTTGGCGATGCAGCTTTATCCCGTTCAAGAACTTTTGAATGATTTTCACGCTTCCAAAAAGGTCGGGAAAAGGTAAACGATGATCAGCATACTGGGAGTCCAAGATCATTTCGTTGCGAGGAAAACAAGCTCAAAATAAAGGAGTTAATTAAATCTAACAGAAGAATTATCTTCAGTGTCTGGACTATCTGTTTATTTGGGGATAATGAGGTGCTTAAGGGAGGCAGTGCGCCTTAAAAGACCTGAAAGATGGCAAAACAATGACTGGATACTTCACGTCGGTAATGCGCGGGCCGCACACAGTCCATGTTGTTTTGCAGTTTTTGGCCAAGCATTCAACCATACAGATCCCTCATCCACCCTATTCCCCCGACTTAGCCCCCAATGACTTTTGCCTCTATCCTAAATTGAAAATTAACTTGAAAGGACGGAAATTTGACAACGTTGATATGATACAAGCTGAATCGAAGGCAACCTTGAGGAACCTCTCAAAAAGTGATTTTATCTCCTGCTTCGACAATTGGAAAAAAAGATGGAACGGGTGTATTGAGGCAGGAGGGGCATATTTTGAAAAATATTAAATTAGTTTTTTTATTTGTTTTATTTTTCAAAGATACTGAGCAGTCCTGGAAATTAATGAACGCACCTTGTATATATAGTTCGGACGGTTGTGAACACAGGTCGACAGAAAGGCGGTCGGTAGAGTTTTTATATCAATTCAACTGAGCTAATTCTGTTGTCTTGATAAAACCTTCTTTGCTCATCTTGGAACCGTTTCCAGTGCCTCAGCCTCAGCTGTGACTACTAATTCTCATCTCCCGTGTCTCCTTTCCATCATATTCATATCATAAATATACGAAAAAATATATTACCTAATCAAATATTCTCTCATTTCTAATTAAAAATATGAATATAATTTACTTTTAAATCCATTCTTTTTTTATTTTAATATCCCATGTGCATACCAATATATTATATATTCTTTTAAATAATTTATTTCAGTTAAAATATAAAGATATATTAAATATTTAATGAGCTTATTTTAGATGAATTAGATTTACCTGAGAGCTAATATTTCGACGAAAATTCTCTTTTTAATTAGATTCAATTACTTCTTAGCTCATTTATAATTCAATGGAATCCATATGGATTAAGATGTTAGAGTATATGAAAAATATTAGAGTAGTCAAGATATGTCTGGTGGTAGTGGTGCTTATCTCCATGGTTAAACCAATTCCTGAAGTCCACTCCTCTCCAATTTTGCAATATTGGATAAGTCTTTTTTATATATGAGGGTAAATTAAATATTTCTCGGTCTTATCCAGAGATGGAATTCCAATTGATAAAATATTAAGTTCCTTTATTGTGCGCCCATGTTATTAGTTTGTAGGACAAGTTTCAACGTGTTCACTCAAGAGGTGTGTGTAGTTGTATTTTTGCTATACACGTCTTGCGTGTGTTTCGTTAAAATATATTAACTAGGATATTTGGCAGGAAAAAAAAAAGAAAAGAATTCGGGTAAAAGGTTTATTTTATTATAGATTTCTGCAAGCTTTCAAGCATATTTTTGCTCTTCAACGGGCAAATACAAGTCACTCCAAAGGTGTTTAGAATAAGTAAAAAATTAATGAATAAATATATATTATACCATTAAAATCTACATGCATTTTTCACCTTATATAAACATTTTCACAAAATAGCAACAACAATGATTCATTAGACTTTTTTGCCAACTCCGATGTCCAATTAGTCACTTATCCACCATATTCACCAGATCTAGCACCTTGTGACTTTTTTTATTTCCAAGAGTTTTGGTTGAAAGGGATAAAATTAGACACTGATGATGAATCACTGCAAGCCTTTATCAATACCGTAAATTCCATCCCCGAAGATGACTGGTGTAAGTGCTTCGATAATTGGTTTTCATGGATAAATTTTGCATAGGTGCTAAAATATGCATGTATATTTTGATAGTAGAATTTATATTTTAATATTTTAATTATTTAATATTGATTTCAAAACCTTTGGACTGAACCTTGTATATATATGCTCTCCATTTATCATATTAGGCTATTTATGTCGGAACTCCTTTCAAAATGTACATAGTTTTTTTTTTAAATGAATATTATGAGGTGCTAACAGATTCGGTGCTCATTAGGAATTGTGAAAATTTAGTATAGGTACACACATTTAGGTGTAATAAAGTTACCGCAATAGGCGATTTCATCAGATATATTTTCATATGTGGCCATTTTTATATCTCCAATATGAATAGTCATTTTATACACGATC
>CP092876.1:82188652-82223901 GCA_030710605.1 Cordylochernes scorpioides
AAGTTTAGTATTCTATCTTGAAAAAGGCAATGGTAGGTCGCCGAAATTTCGAGAGTTACATATTTGATGGTTGATAAATCTCCATCTATAATTGAATTCAATATTGTCATTTTCTGATTGTTTTAATTTCCGTTTTGGTGATCATAATTGGATAATGGATAATACAGAGATAATGTGATTTAATTCAGTTGGATTTTATATGATAAAATCAGGTGGCACCGGCGAAAGAACGCAGATTTGTACTACGGCGCCCCGAGTAAATAAACATCTTTAGATTTAATCTTAAAAACGTTCGGAAATTTATTTATCGCGAACATAACCTTTTACTTTATGTATTACTGTCCTAAAATTTCATGTCCATATTTTACTTGGATACAATTTCTGAGATTCCACTTTTCAGTGCAGAATATAAAAGAATGATCCAATACAGTATTTGAGCTCTAAAAAGCGGCCTGGTAGATTAAATTAGAAAAACCACTTGGAGGGCTCATCACTGTTGAATTAATCCCTCGCAATATATATATATATATATTTATTTATTCGCAGTAAGTACAGTAGTTTTTTCAGGTGTAAAAGAAACTTTCGCGTTTCAATGCCTTCATTTCTCATATATAGATGCCACGTTATTTCTTAATATATGATTTATGATAAAAATCCAAAATTGTCTTAAAGAGGAAGACAGTGCGCCGTTTCAAAGGAATCCAGTCATACTTATACAAAGCGTTCGTGATTTTTTTTTCTATAAAGGAGTAGGTATGTAGCAGCAAAACCGTGGAGATAATTCATCCAATTTTCTATTCTATATATAACCCTATAGTGGATACTCTTTATTAATCAAAATGGAAGATTTACAATTTTATTTATAAAAAAACTGATTTTTTCCCTGAATTCGTCCTAAATGAACTATTTAATATATATACGATTTATTTTCGTATGAAATATCGATATACTGATCATAATGCGATGGAAAATATTGGAAGTGCTTTTTATTAAGTAGTTCCGCCAGTCTTATCTTCGATACCGCTCAAGAATTGTTTAGAACAGTTTTGCTCATATATCCAGCACTTGTCTGTGGTTATGAACCATACAATGGACTTAAGTTTTGAAAATAGTAAACATACAGTTAAACCTTTCTATAGCGCCCCCTCTAAATAGCACCTCCATCTATATAGCGCCTGATTTTAAAAACGTAGTACGATGCGATTTACATTAAAAGTGATCTGTTTATAGCACCCCCTCTCTATAGCACTCTATTTTGGTGAGTCCCAAGAGGGGGAGCTATAGTCAGGTTTAACCGTATATATAATCCGCAGTTTCCTTCAAATACCATAACCAATTATTCCTCTAAAGTCCAAGTTATATAGGTCTAATAGCTCTGTAGCAATACTAGAGCGGTATTGTGGATTTAAATGGAAAAAAACACTTAGTGTACGATTGAAAAAGTTTCCACCGATCCGAATACGCTGATTTGCCTAGACGTTCAATAGATGGCACTTAGATTTAGCGCATATTTTGACGGGAGAGGAGGCCTTTATATATATATATATATATATATATATATATATATATATATATATATATATCTTTCGAGAATAGAGCAATCCATAAATAAATATTTAATTAGAAAGGCAAATATTGGATCAAAATATCGTTTATATTCCCAATATTTCAGTTGACTGAATGCCAACATTTATCAAGGTATTATAACATTAATTAAGACACATTAAAATGTTATAATACCTTGATAAAGGTTGGCTTTCAGCCAACTGATATATTGGTAAAATAAATGATATTTTGATCCCATATATGTCTTTTTAATTAAATATCAATATCTCGGTTAAATTTGCATCAACAAATTCATATTTCATGGATAACAAATTCAGAAATCTCAAATGTATATATTTTTATTCAAAATTTCGCAATTGATTATAAATGATCTTTTTAGATAAACTTAGAATTTATCTAGAACAATTTCAACAAACATTTGCATATATCAACCATTCAATTTTTTTCGGAATATGCATATAGGCTATATAAAAAGGTTGTATAAAACAAACATCTGAACAGAGCATAATGAGTCATTCTTATGCAAATACACCTCTATATCAGATATTATTTAAAACGAGGAACTATATCACTCTATATGGACAGTATCCTTTTTGATAAATCATGTCTCTTTGTCTTAAAAATATCAAATGTTTCGTCCATTTATTTATTACTTATTTTCCATACCCAATTCTCTATCGAGTGAATGAGATTGTTTTAGTTCTCCTCGTGTATTTTTCAAAATAGTCCATTGAATAAATTATTGTGTTAGAGACTTCTTTTAACTATTCTAACTCTTTGAATTGAACGTTTTAAATTTAGTAAAATTATATATTCTACCCATACACGAATATAAAGATTGCGATAGATTGTATTCATATACCTAAATCGGCCACTATACCTTTGAAACGCATTAAAACAATGTAGTTATGTTTATTAGTTGTGAACAGAAAGTGAAGTTAGTAATAAAGAATTTGTAGCAATACCAATTTTGGTGATATTATCACTTTTCTCAATAGATTCTTTATTGAATATTCGAAACTATTATATATGCGTTTGATTATTTTTAAAATTAAACAATTTCTACTGCCCTTACTGCAATGAAAAATTAATGAGTGGGCGCGTTGTTTCATCATTTTATATAATTGTTCAAATAAAGATTCTTTATTATTGAATTTATTTTACCATGAAAGACTCACCTCGTCAACACTACCGAGTCAATATTACAATCTTCTCTCAAATCCTACACTTAATCAAATCCTTCAATATGATGTTAATTATCTATTTCTATCGCAATTGAGCTCTTTCTATTCATTTTACAGCTTATTTACACTGGATATCTATTTTCAGAAAATCTGAATACAAAGTAGAAACAAATGAATGAACACGAATTCTAATATTATGATATCTAAAAAAATTATCTCCACAGTTCTATACAAATATTTGAATTCTTCCGTTAATTTTAATTGTGGCTTGATCCAACAAATATAATATAGGTCGATCATACTCGAAGGTATAATAGAAGATTGCACTAAAGACTAGTGAATATTGAAAGGGAACTTAACAGCCGCATGCTTTTTAAGTTACTTTGGCTCTGAAAAAATGACAATATATTTTGAGAAGACAATTCATATGGAAATGACATATATTTTAAATAGTAGAGAGTGAGGTTTCTTTAACAGTATTCCGACAACTACCTTAGAAAGTAAATTTACTATAAAAGCATTTTATAACGACGACAGTAGAGTGAGTTTACAAACACATTCAATATACAGTTACGAGCGTCATGCGTTCTTCATAGTAAGTTAACTATCACAAATAGCATAATGACGACCGTAGAGAGTAAGGTTACTATCAAGGCATTCTATAACGACGACAGTAGAGTTAGTTTACTATCACAACATTGTAACGACAGCCGTAGAAAGTAAAGTTCACCAACACAACCTTCTAACAACGACTTATAGAGTAAGGTTACTATCACAACAACATAACGACGACCGTAGAGAGCAAAGTTTACTCTCACAGCATTCTAACAACGACTCTGTGTAGAGTAAGTTTACTATCACAGAATTCTAACAATGTCTGTGTAGAGTAAGTTTACTATAACAGAATTCTATCAATGTCTGTGTAGAGTAAGTTTACTATCACAGAATTCTAACAATGTCTGTATAGAGCAAGTTTACTATCACAGCATTCTAACAACGACTCTGTGTAGAGTAAGTTTACTATCACAGAATTCTAACAATGTCTGTATAGAGCAAGTTTACTATCACAGAATTCTATCAATGTCTGTGTAGAGTAAGTTTACTATCACAGAATTCTAACAATGTCTGTATAGAGCAAGTTTACTATCACAACATTCTAACAACGACTCTGTGTAGAGTAAGTTTACTATCACAGAATTCTAACAATGTCTGTATAGAGCAAGTTTACTATCACAGCATTCTAACAACGACTCTGTGTAGAGTAAGTTTACTATCACAGAATTCTAACAATGTCTGTATAGAGCAAGTTTACTATCACAGCATTCTAACAACGACTCTGTGTAGAGTAAGTTTACTATCACAGAATTCTAACAATGTCTGTATAGAGCAAGTTTACTCTCACAGCATTCTAACAACGACTCTGTGTAGAGTAAGTTTACTATCACAGAATTCTAACAATGTCTGTATAGAGCAAGTTTACTATCACAGCATTCTAACAACGACTCTGTGTAGAGTAAGCTTACTATCACAGCATTCTAACAATGTCTGTATAGAGCAAGTTTACTATCACAGCATTCTAACAACGACTCTGTGTAGAGTAAGTTTACTATCACAGAATTCTAACAATGTCTGTATAGAGCAAGTATACTATCACAGAATTCTAACAACGACTTTGTGTAGAGTAAGTTTACAATCACAGAATTCTAACAATGTCTGTATAGAGCAAGTTTACTATCACAGCATTCTATCAATGTCTGTGTAGAGTAAGTTTACTATCACAGCATTCTAACAATGTCTGTATAGAGCAAGTTTACAATCACAGCATTCTAACAATGTCTGTATAGAGCAAGTTTACAATCACAGCATTCTAACAATGTCTGTATAGAGCAAGTTTACAATCACAGCATTCTAACAATGTCTGTATAGAGCAAGTTTACAATCACAGCATTCTAACAATGCCTGTATAGAGCAAGTTTACAATCACAGCATTCTAACAATGTCTGTATAGAGCAAGTTTACAATCACAGCATTCTAACAATGTCTGTATAGAGCAAGTTTACAATCACAGCATTCTAACAATGTCTGTGTAGAGCAAGTTTACTATCACAGCATTCTAACAATGTCTGTATAGAGCAAGTTTACAATCACAGCATTCTAACAATGTCTGTAAAGAGCAAGTTTACAATCACAGCATTCTAACAATGTCTGTATAGAGCAAGTTTACAATCACAGCATTCTAACAATGCCTGTATAGAGCAAGTTTACAATCACAGCATTCTAACAATGTCTGTATAGAGCAAGTTTACAATCACAGCATTCTAACAATGTCTGTATAGAGCAAGTTTACAATCACAGCATTCTAACAATGTCTGTGTAGAGCAAGTTTACTATCACAGCATTCTAACAATGTCTGTATAGAGCAAGTTTACAATCACAGAATTCTAACAATGTCTGTATAGAGCAAGTTTACAATCACAGCATTCTAACGACGACCGTAGAGAGTAAAATTTCACCACATCCCAACGATTAATCTTATTAATGAAACCATTTCATATTTATAACTCTCAACATTTGATAAGTCTGGAGCCTGAGTTTATCTGTGGTTATAGAATTGATGAGGCAGGATGCTCACAAATATCTTACTCCAAGAAACGAGGACAAAGATAAAACACCCAGCTATATAGACAGAGAAGAAACGAGGCCAAAGATAAAGAACCTCTTACAAATTAATTAAATCGTATCATGATGGATCATTTAGAGTTGTCATAATTCCCGGGACGACTGTCCATTAGCAACAACATTCCCTACATTTGTCACCGGGCCATTATTATTCATAATAAAATTATTTTCTCTTAAAAAAAAAAAACTTTCTTACGTTTATTTATCTAGTGTGTTTCATTTTTTCAAGTGTTAAATAAATAAATGAATAGGTAAAAGTATTTAAATATCTTTGAAATGTATTTTATTATATTGCCACGTAGAAAATTAGGAAAGACAAACTTCAGGATGACACAGGGATTTATTCAAGGCAGGAAAAAAACTATGAATGATATAAAACGATAAGAAATGATGGTAGTTTACAGAATAGCAAATTATAAACATCGAAAATAATACTCTATTGATAAGGTAATAATTATTTAAGTACAGTATTTTTGAGTATCCAAGGAAGGGTATGTAGACAGGTCTTTTATTTTTAATTGATTAATTCAAAATTAATCAATTCAATTATTCACGAAAATGTAAGTTTCTATTGCATATTGTATAGATTAAAATAATATTATATTGCAAATAGAACAATCTATAAATAAATATTTAATTGAATATGCATAAATTGGATCAAAATATCATTTATTTATCAATATTCCAGTTGTCTGAACGCCAACCTTTATCAAGGTATTATATCATGTTAATGCCTTAATATGTTACGATTCCTTGAGAAAAAGGTTGGCGTTCAGCCAACTGAAATATTAGTAAAATGGTAAAATAATTGATATTTTAATCCAATATATGCCTTTTTAATAAAATAAAATATACGTGAAAGAGTATATTTAATGAATAAATACAAATACATAATATATACACTCAAAGAATACACTAAAATAAATTTCATATTTCAAGCATAAACCACTTCTTATTTGTTAATATTAGAAGTACTCGTATTATTGCTCTTCGGTAAAATTATATATAAAATACAATTCGTTCAGTAAGAGTTTCTTTTTACCACGACTTTTATTTATAAACTGCTGACCATAGTAAATGCAACACCCTGAAAGAAGCATGCAAATAACATAAAATTTACAACATGCATTAGCGGAGGTGAGATATGAATATGATTAGAATATCAGCGCAAACGCACATCAGGTGTAAAACGACGGATTTCCCATTCATATAAATTCGAACGTTATCCTTTAAAAAATAAAAATATGAAAAATATAATAATAATGTTTAAAAAATATATACATGATAAAAAGTACAAGTTTCTTAAGTTTTGTCCATTAGTGAAAAATAAGAAAACATCTTTAATAAATATTTCATTTTTATATATATAAATTTGAAGTTACCTATCACGCAAAAAGAGTGTTTTTATCTCTTGAGGAAATATATACTTATATAACTAAATGAATGGATAAATATTTATATTATATGAAAATCAAAATATCCGTTATGAAATGCAATTTTAATAGAAACAATACACTTAAATAAAGGTTGACGATCCAAGAAATTCGTGAAACACCCTGGCCCAATCTCACTTTACATAGCGAGGCAATTCAAAGGCCCGGAATTTGACTCCGGTTGTAAACACAAGTTGAACCTTTTATCATATATATCGGGATTTAGACAATAATACTCAAATATATTTGATACACAGTGAGCTTTATCGAAGATACACGAGATAAGAAGTGTTATAAGAAAATCCTTTGTCTTCTTCAATAAAAAGAAGACGAAGGATATCCAAGACTTTTCACTTTCTTAGGTTTTGTCTATAAGCGTAAAATAATTATATGAAAAATGATAGCATATACATATTATATAATCTAAAAACTCAAATATTTCTATATTTAAAAAATATATATATATTATTTTAATTCATTGATAATTTTACTTTTGTTATCATCGTTTTTAGAATAACTTTCAGTTTTGTTGTAAATATGCGTAGTTAACATATCTATCTTTTTAAATCACTAATATAGGATTAAATTTATAAATTCTATATATTGTGAAAATAACTAATGTGTAATAATTCCTCAAGTAATTAAAAATAAAAGCTACTTGATGGTAAAAAAATATTTTTCTTATCACGACTGCACCTTCAACCCTTTATCTTATCGATTCTTTGTCTTATCAACCCTTTATCTAACAACAAACAAATTATTCATAACATGCATACATATACTTTGGACGGCTGTGAACACAGGTCGACAGAAAGGCAGTCGATAGAGCTTCGATATCAATTCAACAGAGCTAATTGTCTTGATGTTGTCTTGATAAAACCTTTGCACATCTTGGAACCGTTTCCACTACCACAGTTTCAGCTATGACACTATTTTAATCTTCCGTGTCTCCTTTCCACCCTATTCATATCATAAATATACGAAAAAATATATTAACTAATCAAATATTCTCTCATTTCTATTTAAAAATATAAATATAATTTACTTTTAAATCCATTCTTTCTTATTTTAATATCCCATGTGCATACCGATATATTATATATTCTTTTAAATAATTTATTTCAGGTAAAATATAAAGATATATAAAATATTTAATGAGCTTATTTTGGATGAATTAGATTTACCTGAGAGCTAATATTTCGACGAAATTTTTCCTTTTAATTAGATTCAATTACTTCTCAGCTCATTTATAATTCAATGGAATCCATATGGAATGAAATATTTATGAGTTTATGAAACACAATTTTGAGTATTCAGGATATGTCTGGTGGTGGTGGTGCTTATCTCCATGGTTAAACCAATTTCTGAAGTCCACTCTTCTCCAATTTTGCCATATTGGATATTTATTTTTATATGAGGGTAAACTGAAAAGTTCTCAATCTAACCCAGAGATGGAATTCCAATTGGTAAACGATTAAATTTCTTTCTTGTGCGCCCATGGCATCAGTTCATATGACAAGTTTCTACGTGTTCATTTAGAAGTTTGTGTAAATGTATTTTTGCTGTACACGTCTTGCGTGCGTATTTCTTTAAAATATATGAACTGGAATATTTTAAAAGGGAAAAAAAGAATTCAGGTAAAAAGTTTATTTTATTATAGGTTTTTACAAGCTTTCACGTATATTTTTGCTCTACAACGGGCAAATACAAGTCACTCCAAAGGTGTTTAGAATAAGTAAAAAATAATGAATAAATATATATTATACCATTAAAATCTACATGCATTTATTAATTTACATAGAAATTTCCATAAAATAGTGACAACAATGACTAATTAGACTTTTTAGCCAACTTTGGTGTCCAAATAGTCACTCATCTACCATATTCACCAGACCTAGCATCTTGTGATTTTTATTTCCAAAAGTTATATGCAAGTCTACATGCATTTATTAACTTACATAAAAATTTCCATAAAATAGTGACAACAATGACTAATTAGACTTTTCAGCCAACTTTGGAGTCCAATTAGTCACTCATATACCATATTCACCAGACCTAGCATCTTGTGATTTTTATTTCCAAAAGTTATATGCAAGTCTACATGCATTTATTAACTTACATAAAAATTTCCATTAAATAGTGACAACAATGACTCATTAGACTTTTCAGCCAACTTTGGAGTCCAATTAGTCACTCATCTACCATATTCACCAGACCTAGCATCTTGTGATTTTTATTTCCAAAAGTTATATGCAAGTCTACATGCATTTATTAACTTACATAAAAATTTCCATAAAATAGTGACAACAATGACTAATTAGACTTTTCAGCCAACTTTGGAGTCCAATTAGTCACTCATATACCATATTCACCAGACCTAGCATCTTGTGATTTTTATTTCCAAAAGTTATATGCAAGTCTACATGCATTTATTAACTTACATAAAAATTTCCATAAAATAGTGACAACAATGACTCATTAGACTTTGTAGCCAACTTTGGAGTCCAATTAGTCACTCATATATCATATTCACCAGACCTAGCATCTTGTGATTTTTATTTCCAAAAGTTATATGCAAGTCTACATGCATTTATTAACTTACATAAAAATTTCCATTAAATAGTGACAACAATGACTCATTAGACTTTTCAGCCAACTTTGGAGTCCAATTAGTCACTCATATACCATATTCACCAGACCTAGCATCTTGTGATTTTTATTTCCAAAAGTTATATGCAAGTCTACATGCATTTATTAACTTACATAAAAATTTCCATAAAATAGTGACAACAATGACTCATTAGACTTTTCAGCCAACTTTGGAGTCCAATTAGTCACTCATATACCATATTCACCAGACCTAGCATCTTGTGATTTTTATTTCCAAAAGTTATATGCAAGTCTACATGCATTTATTAACTTACATAAAAATTTCCATAAAATAGTGACAACAATGACTCATTAGACTTTTCAGCCAACTTTGGAGTCCAATTAGTCACTCATATACCATATTCACCAGACCTAGCATCTTGTGATTTTTATTTCCAAAAGTTATATGCAAGTCTACATGCATTTATTAACTTACATAAAAATTTCCATTAAATAGTGACAACAATGACTCATTAGACTTTTCAGCCAACTTTGGAGTCCAATTAGTCACTCATATACCATATTCACCAGACCTAGCATCTTGTGATTTTTATTTCCAAAAGTTATATGCAAGTCTACATGCATTTATTAACTTACATAAAAATTTCCATAAAATAGTGACAACAATGACTCATTAGACTTTTCAGCCAACTTTGGAGTCCAATTAGTCACTCATATACCATATTCACCAGACCTAGCATCTTGTGATTTTTATTTCCAAAAGTTATATGCAAGTCTACATGCATTTATTAACTTACATAAAAATTTCCATAAAATAGTGACAACAATGACTCATTAGACTTTTCAGCCAACTTTGGAGTCCAATTAGTCACTCATATACCATATTCACCAGACCTAGCATCTTGTGATTTTTATTTCCAAAAGTTATATGCAAGTCTACATGCATTTATTAACTTACATAAAAATTTCCATAAAATAGTGACAACAATGACTCATTAGACTTTTCAGCCAACTTTGGAGTCCAATTAGTCACTCATATACCATATTCACCAGACCTAGCATCTTGTGATTTTTATTTCCAAAAGTTATGGTTGAAAGAGATAAAATTTGACACTGATGATGAAGCACTGCAAGTCTTTATCCATACCGTAAATTCCATCCCTGAAGATGACTGGTGTAAGTGTTCTGATAATTGGTTTTCACGAATAAATTTTGCATATGTGCTAAAATATGCATGTATATTTTGATAGTAGAATTTATATTTTAATATTTTAATTATTTAATATTGATTTCAAAAACCTTTGGACTGAACCTTGTATATATATATGCTCTCCATTTATCATATTAGGCTATTTATGTCGGAACTCCTTTCAAAATGTACATAGTTTTTTTTTATGAAAATTATGATGTGCTAACAGATTCGGTGCTCATTAGGAATGATCAAAATTTAGTATAGGTACACACATTTAGGTGTAATAAAGTTATTGCAAAAGGCGATTTCATCAGATATATTTGCATATGTGACCATTTTTATATCTTCAATATGTAAGTGAATCATTTTATTCGCGATTCAATGTTGTGGCCCACTGTACATATTACATCCCAAACACGATGCGACGCCAGCCATCTCTGTATTGAGCTCAATTTACCATCTCGGTGACCGTCAAGTCAGTAAGTTCCGTTAATTGGTCCACGAAACGTGTCGGTGGACGTCCAGGTATGCGTCGCCCAGACGTCTTTCCAGTCAGTATGGTGTACTCCATTCCCCTGTGTCGTGCGATGTGACCGAAGAATATAAACCAATTCCGTTGTACACGCAACAGAAATCGGTCATCTTCTGAAATCGATGGTTTTGATAGCATCAATATGAATAAGAAGTTCAAATCTAAATAGTTTTTGTTCACTTGATTTCGAACATGTATAATAATCGAGAGAAAGAGTTGATTTTATAATTTGAATTAAAAAATCGTGGTAAAATATTCAAATTTATAATTTCGTGCATAGAATTTATAGCATTTTTATTTAAACAAAAGAGACACATAACACATTATTATATTTAAAGATTGAGTTTATGCACTTTATATTTGTGCTGAGAATAAATTTACTTCATATATTTGTATATTCAGAAAAAAAAGCATTCATACTAAAATTTAGAAATTGATGTTAAATAAGATATTGCAATGACATCAATAACAAAATGATAATCCCCAATCTATGATTCTATATAATTTCAAATGTAAAAATAAATATTTATATTTATTAATACCTGATATATTCATACATTGCCTTTTATATCTATATAAACTACTAAAATATTTAATCATATACAAATTTTCTACAAACCTCTGTAAGAAATTGGTATAAACATTCTCCTTGATATGGGCTATTCAAAAGAACAAGTATACTTTATTCCCCGATTTGGTATAAAATTCCATTCAAACAAAATGTTTATCTAAAACCATTCGAAATCTAAATAAAACGATCTATTGTTTGAGGTATATTTTTATTGAAACTGCACAAAAACAAGCGTTTACGCCGCTGTGGCCAAATGTGAGAACCTTGTTCAATTGGGGGAATCAGATCTGCCGTAAACACTGTAAAAAAACGGAATGGGCTTTTGTCTGAGGTAGTCTCGCTTTAAATTTTCACTTTTTTTCTCCTACCCCGTCTCATTACTTTTTCCTATCAAAAACCTTTAAAGATTAAAGTTGTTTTTATATTTATTTCAGATAATAAATTTAGAAATTCTTAAAATATGGTCTCTTTAGGAAAAAAAAAAGAAAAAAAGAGTTTGGAATGCGAAATAAATAGAAAATAAAATTGGATATCAGTGAATTTATACATTACTCTATTAAAATTGAATATATTTTTAAACAATATATTTACGATTTGGTTAGTAAACTAGTTATACCAAATTTTAAGTGCAGCGATAAAAACTTATCGAAACTAAAAAATCGTATGATATATAAATTGAATATTAAATGTTTTTTTTATTCGATTATGGAATTATTTTCCGTGAATAAATAAGATAACTAGAAAGAATTTATTAAAATACTGAAAGATCGTTTTATAATTCTAAATACATATAAACAAATATATTTTATTTTCCTAACTATTAAAACACATTCGAATATAAGTTCATAATTCAGAATACAATTATCAGGCATATATATTGCAATTAAATGAATAGAAAATGTCTATTTATTGTGAGTTATTATCTGAAACAAATACTCGATTCAATATTTGAATATTTGAATATATTCTTACTGTCTTTAAAGCATATTTCTATAGTTCCATTTAAAAAAAACTCAGGAGCAAAATTAAGAAAAGTTGTACTTACCATGTATATTGTGATTGAGACAATAACTCTGAAAGATATTATATATGTAGTTATCTTTATTGAAGATACACGAGATAACCAAGTTTGAACAAAAACGGCGTTAAATGATTTTTTTTTTTGTAATATTTCGAGATACGAAATTCTGTAATAATGAATATTTTTCTGAATCCTTAGAAAAACACAAACGATCGGAAATATTTAAATATGAAACTTCTATAAGTTTTACTCACATGAGTGTAAATTGACTGAGATATACACTGCGTGACATTGAAAATGGAACACCAAGAAATAGTGGCCAGAAAGTGATGAAACTCGGCAGACAGAGAGAGACAGGGACGAACAATAAGTGATCTTTATTTCAAAATGATAGTCATAATACAGAGCGAGAACGGCGTCGGCTTAGTAGCAAGTAGGACCACCGCGGACGGCGATGCACGCAGCAACACGTCTAGGTAGAGAGTCAATCAGAGTACGGATGGCGTCCTTAGGGATGGCTCTCCATTCCCTCTCAACCATTTACCACAGTTCGTCTTCTGAACGCGGCTGTGGCTAGGCATGCAAACGGCGTCCAATGATGTCCCAGGCGTGCTCGATTGGTGAGAGATCAGGAGAGTACGGTGGCCAGGGAAGCATCTGTACATCTTGCAGAGCTTGTTGGCTAATGCGAGCAGTGTGCGGTCGGGCGTTATCCTGCTGATAAAGGGCATTGGGTACCCCCTGAAGGTAGGGGAGTGTCACCGGTCGCAGCACATCATCAACGTATCGTTGGGCCGTCATAGTGCCCTGAATACGAAGTAAAGGTGACCTGGATTCATACGCGATTGCGCCCCAAACCATGATTCCACGTTGTCGCACGTTGGGGCGTTCCACAATTGCTGCCGGATTGGACCTTTCTCCACGTCGACGCCACACGCGTACACGGCGACTATCACTGGACAAACAGAAACGCGACTCATCTGAGAACACGACCCTGTGCCATTCCGTCATCCACGTCGATCTAGCCCGGCACCATTCCAAACGTTGGCGCCTATTCGGTGGGGTCAATAGCAGTCTTCTTAGCGGACGGCATGAGTGCAAGCCATTAGCAACCAATCGACGGGAAATGGTTCTGGTCGAGATGGAATGATCTAGGGTGTCTTGCACATGTTGCAGGATGGCGATACAAGTGGCTTGTGGGGCCGCCACTGCTTGTCGAAGGATACGCCGATCCACACGTGATGACGTCACTCTGGTTGCACCGAGATTCCTATAAATTGCCACATTTCCTTGTTACAACCATCTTCTCCACAGTCGGTGCACCGTGGACGCACCAATGTGTGTATCAGCTGCGATTTGACGTATGGACCAACCTGCCCTTTTCAGTCCGATCACCATGCCCCTCGTAAAAGCGTCTGTCTGCTTGAACTGACTCCGTTTACGATGACCTGGCATTCTCTGTTATTACACGTGACTTTTGACACAAGAACAAAATTTCTACAATGATTTTCCTTGAAGAAATAACAACACGAATACTGTCCTTTCTGCAAGTTCCTTCCCTTATATCTTACTCCATGTGCGCACGAGAGCTGCGCATTTTACATCATTTGCATAACTCGGTTAGGCGCGTCTACCCTGAAATTTGCATAATTTTCTGGCCACTATTTCTTGGTGTTCCATTTTCAATGTCACGCAGTGTATTTTTCTTGTCGGCTATATAGGCAAAATACTCAATGCATTATTAGAGAGGTATGGGTGACTTAACTGAAGATACGGCATATTACCATTGATAATCCAGGCTTTCCTTTTAGTTTCCCATTGGAATAATGCTGTAGGATATCGTATAAAAAACATTCATGCATATATAGCTTGTAATTCTGAATTTAGGTTGTGTATTATATCAATATATTTTTATAGCTTCGACACAACATTTTTTCGTCTAATTAATAGTTATTCTGTACATTTCTGTTAAGTAAAGATTCCCTTTTTAAATATTCGGAATAAATATTCGAAAACAATAAATTAATTAATCATAGTTGCACAACGGCTATAACTGATAAAATTGTCTTTCGCCAAATAAATTGTTGAGTTTTATGAGGTTTATTCTTTGTTTATTTTATATTTATAATTATTCTGTGATTGTATATATTGACTAATGATCAAATTTTTATTTAAGTGAGTTTTTAAAATAAAAGAGTGTGTGATTAGTAATTAGTTCTGCTTTATCTTTTTTTTTTGTTGAGTCATTATGAGCACCATTGGGGTGTCGCTTGGGTAGAGGAATCAAAATTGGGGTGTCGCCTGGATAGTTGAAGAGGTGGTGATTGCATATACAGTTGTCTAAAGGTAAACGTCATACGGCTTATAATTCGTTAAGGACAAGGGAATCTTAATACTATTTAAGACGGACTAGAGCTTCGTTCGAACAACGTTTAGTCAAGTTATCCTTATTTCTTGCTTCGTATCTAAGCATCAACCATACAATTTTCTAGAGTAGGTTGGTTATACAAATAATGTGTGTCGACGTGTTCCTCAAAAATTGACTACAAAGATTTTACGAATAGAATTTCATATAGTAAATCACTACAGAAGTATATTGTATTGATTACTTTCATGGGATATTTGTTATAGAGATGAAAAGTTTATTTCAAACGAAAATAAAGTGTGAAAAAAGTTCATGGACGAAGCAAATAGTCGCAAAGATAAAGGCCTTCTGGCCGGTATTCATAGTTCTTCAAATTAAAGATACTTTGGCCAGTAAATCTTTTCATTGTCATGACGTTTCGACAAAAATATTTTGTCTTCGTCAGGAGCGAACAAAAATAAAAAAAAATTGGCAAAGCGTTGAAAATTATTCTTCTTATTTTTTTAAATATAATTTTTAACGCTTTACCAAATGTTTTTATTTTTGTTCGCTCCTGACGAGGACAAAATATTTTTGTCGAAACGTCGATATTATAAAAAAATATTTACTGGTCTAACTATCTTTAATTTGAAGAAGCAAATAGTGACGAATCCTTGGCCATTCTTGCGTCAGCGAATTGCCGAATTTATCGGTGCAGGTGCGGCTGGGTGTTGGAATTGAGGACCCCCTCATCGCCTGGAAGAGGACACTTGTACGGTGGGGAAGACTCCCCGGCTGAAAATTTAAATTTGTAAATATTAATTCTTCTTTGAATTATTATATAATAGGCAGAATATCCTAGCTGCGAAAGATTTAGACTTTAGAACCTGATGTCCCTGGTTCGAACACACTTTTCGCTATCTTTTTATTTTCTCTAATTATTTTTGTGATCTCTTCCTCATTTTGTAAATATTGACTGAGTTGTCAATAAATCTGTTTTAATTGTTAAAAAAAAAAATAGTGACGAAGAATTTTTCCAAATATGATGACTGTGTTGAATAGCGACTCGTACATTTTAAGAGAGGTTGATACGAATTCTACTGCCCCAACAGCTGAACAGATTCATTGTTGCACTTTAGAAACTGCAACAGGACTTGATCAACCGTTGAATCTCAGCACAAAACATTTTATTTAATGTTGGCGAACAGTTTCAGGAACTTCTTTTACACTATACCAAAATATTTCCAAATTTTCTTTCGATAAATATAAAAAAAATGTACATCCCAACTGAACAAACTTGAAAGATATCTATTAGAATGCGAAGATAAATATATTGTAAAAGTATTTATTATTTTATTTGCAGAGTTTCATTTTTATGTTTATATTTTGCTATACTCAGTACACTTTCTTCATACACTTTGTTTATCACTTATAGTTTGTTCTTGCCTGAAATAAATATTTGTCTCATCCTGAAGTTGGTCTTCCCTAATTTTCCACCCGGCAATATTGATATTATTCATAGATAGTATTAGGGTTTAGATATGGGTAAAATTTGTTTTATTGGTTCATAATAAACATATGATATATATAAACATCACAATAATAAATCATAGTGGTATTATTTTGGATCATAAAAAAAATATGATAGGGCTTGGCTTTAGTTCTAAATGAGCAAAATTTTCTTTCAGAGTCATTGTCTGAATCCAAATATACATGCTAGAAGGTACAACTTCCTTATGTTGTGTCCATGAGTGTATCTTTCAGAGTTATTGTCTGAATCCCGATATTAATGTTAAAAGGTACAACTTCCTTATGTTTTGTCTATAAATGGACATCGCTAGGAAGGTTTAACACTGATATGCTAAAATTTTACAAATATGCTTATATTCAGTTCACCAATTGTTGTAATTGGTATATATTATATATTTAATATAATATATATGTAGGTGCAAAAAGGACGTTCATTTTTATTTGAATGATAGATACATTCAAAATAAGTAATTATATTTCATATGAAATTCAGAAAACATTGGGTCTATATTTGACATACACTCTGTTTCTGTAAAACCAATAAATTTCTAGAGAAAATTTATCTATTCTCCCTAAATTAAATATTCATTTCTCTGATTTGGGAATTATTATAATAAATTAATTTCATAAATATAAAATATAAGAACGCTTGTGGATTTCTAAAAAGTAAAAAAAAAAGTGTTAAAAAATTTGCACATGAATATTTCTATACTAATATATTTTGTTCTGAGAAATTATAAGAAATTTGCATAAATTATTGATTATTTAATGAATTTTTAATTACGCCCACAAGTAAGAAGATTTTCCTTGTAATTTTTCATTTTTTCACTGTTAATTCCTTTTATCATATTTATTTTTAGAAAATATCGATTAGTATATATAAAAATAATATTATGATGCATTAGCGCGCCATCTGTTATAAAAATTCGAAACTATTATAGACGCGTATGTGTGATTCTTATAAAAATATATACCATAAGAGGCATCTATCCTTTATATATATATGTTATGAATATTTTGTTGTTGTTGTTAGATAAAGGGTTGATAAGACAAAGGATCGATAAGATAAAGGGTTGGTGCAGTCGTGATAAAAAAATAAAAGATAATTATTTACCGTCAAGTAGCTTTTATTTTCAATTACTTGAGGACATATTACACATTAGTTATTTTCACATTATATAGAATTTATAAAGTTAATCCTATATTAGTGATTTAAATGGATAGATATGTTAACTACGCATATATACAACAAAACTGGAAGTTATTCTAAAAACGATTATAACAAAAGTAAAATTATCAATGAATAAATTAGATATATATTTTTTAAAATATAGAAATATTTGAGTTTTTAGATTATATAATATACATATATCAAATGCCAACACCTCCATTGCTCAAAAATAAATACGAAATGCTACATCCATATTGAGCAGACAAGGCTTCGTACAAGTGATCATTTAAGCTATCCTATAAATTAAAAGGTTTTTGAAGCAAGACAATTATTATTCTTTGAGTGTGAAAGCTTGTAAAAAAATTGGAACTTACCCTCTAGATCGTTGTCAAATCCCATATGTTTTTGAAGATGAGGCAGTTACTGCACGAAAACGACAACGACAATCAAAAGAACATTGCATTTCATCCTCTGATGATGAAGAAAATCCAAAGAATCCTAGAATTCAATTAGACAACCAGAGCCGTAATAATATAAATGATTTGGACGAATTGGCGGAGGGTCACGATGAGGAAGGACCTTGGTGTGATGTCCCAAAAAGTAGAAAAATCAGAATTCCTCCTGTTATTGTTGAAAATGTGAACGATTGGAAATTGCTTTGTAAAGAACTAAACAACTTAGCTGATGAACCATTCCAAGCCACCATATCAGGACCTAAGCATATTATCAAAGCTAAGAATATAGGAGACTTCAAAAAGATCCGTGAATATGTTCGTTTAAATAACGGCGGCTACTCCTATAAATTACAAGAAGAAAAACCTTTAAAGGTAGTCATAAAAGGCGTTTCAACCAGTTTTAAAATTGAAGACATTGCAGTTGAATTATCCCACTTAGGCTTTAAAGAGGATTCAGTAAAAAGGCTGCACCGCCAATCGTCAAAGCAGGCAATGAACATAGTTCTTGTTGAACTTCCAAAATATGATTCCAACAAGAATATTTATAATCTGACTGACCTGCTGTACCAGAAAGTGGTCGTTGAATCCTTCAGATCTCCCAAAAAGGTCACCCAATGTTTCAATTGTCAAGGGTTTGGCCATGGGCAATTGAATTGCTTTCTAAAACCTAAATGTGTCAAATGCGCCGAAGCTCATCATACCAAAGATTGCCCGAAAAAATCGAAACAATATTCACCCAAGTGTGTAAACTGCGGGCAAGCTCACACGGCCAATTATCGTGGCTGCCCTGCGTTCCCAAAAATTCCCAACCAGTCTCTTAACCAACGACCACAAATTCCCAAGGTTTCTTCATATATTCATAGCAATGTTACCAAAGACAACAGCGCAGTGCAGGAAAGTAACTTTAAGCCTAGTTATGCAAGTGTATCGAAACAAAACTTTGCGAATCAAAATATTAAAACTCTTTGCGAAAAGCTATTAAGCATTATTGGCGAAGTTCTAAAATGAATACAAATATGATTTTAAAATTAGTAATCTGGAATGCCAATGGAATTTTAACTAAAAAAGATGAACTACTCTATTTTTTGGAATATAATGAAATCGATATAGCACTAATCTCAGAAACTCATTTGAAAAATTCTAAAACTCTTAATCTTAGAAATTACGACGTTATTAGGATGGACCGTCTTATTGGGAGAGGAGGAGGAACGGCTATTATCCTCAGAAATTTCTTCAAGTATAGAAAGATTATTGTTAAGACTGATTATTTGGAAAATACTACTATAGTATTTAAACCTGATGGAAAAACCAGCCTGCAAATTTCTTCTGTTTATCGCAAACCAGATCAACTATTGAAATGTGAGGATTTGAGTAAATTATTTCAAAATAATCTTGTCATCGCTGCAGGAGACTGGAACTCCAAACATCCATTATGGGGCTCTAGTAAAAGTAATCCGAGTGGAATGGTTCTCCATGAGTTTTCGGAATCTGCAGGGTTGGACATAATAGCTCCTTCCTTGGCTACTCACTACAGTCATATTGGTCATCCTGACTTCTTGGACTTTGCGGTTTTCAAAAATGTGCCGTGGAATTTTGAAATTACCACAGTAGATGCATTATCTTCTGATCACTTACCTGTGGTTTTAAGGCTGGCATGTCCTAAATATGATTTTTCTATGAAAGTAAATAAGAACACAAACTGGATATATTTTCAGCAAGATTTAATCAATAATCCACCTCCCAGATCCCCTTTAAATTCTACTATAAATATTGATCTTGAAATTGGAACCCTCAACAAAACCATTCTTAATACTTATTCTAAAAATACAATAGTTTCTCCCATAGTTAAACCGCATGTGCCTATTTTTATTAAAAACATTATCAGAGAAAAGAATAAAGCTAGAAAGAAATGGCAGTCAACATGGGACCCCCAGACACAGAGAAATTTATCTACATTTTCAAAAGAAAGTGAATATTATATTAAAAAAGTACAACCAGCAAAGTCAAAATGATCTTATCAACAGCGCGATAAATACTCCAAATACCTTCTGGAGACTAGTGAAGTCAACTCGAAAAAAATCGGAAATTAAAAATATTAATGTAGATGGTGATATTCTACATTCAGATGAAGAAATTGGCAAGGCTTTGGCATTTAATTTCTCAAAACACTTTTCCATAGTTTCAAAAGAAGTCCTAACAAATCATCCAACCTTAAATGAAACTCGAATGACTCTTGATAACAACGAAAATATTTTGAAACTTACATCACCACAAGAAGTAAAACAAGAAATAACAAAACTTTCTGCAAACAAGGCGCCTGGTCACGATGAAATAACTACCAAATTAATCAAAAACCTACCTATAAAATGGGTTGTATTTTTAACTAGCATCTTCAATGCATCTATTAATCTTTGCTACTTTCCAAAGATATGGAAGCATGCTATAGTTATTCCCATACCAAAAAAGCAACTATCTAAATCCCTGGATGATTTTAGGCCAATTAGTCTCTTGCCAATATTTGGAAAAATATTTGAGCGGATCATCCTTAAAAGACTCCAGACCTATATAGATACAAGAAATGTTCTAATTCCTCAGCAATTTTGGTTTAGAGCAAATCATTCAACAACTCACCAATTGATTACAGTTATTGATTTCATACAAACTCGCAAATCCCTTAACGAAGCTGTTGGAGTAGTGCTTTTAGACTTAAAAAAAGCTTTCGATATGGTTTGGCACAGAGGCCTCATCATTAAATTAACTTCTTATAACTTTCCTCAGAAATTCATCAAGTTCCTTGAGAATTATCTTCAGGATAGAACGTTCTCCGTAAAATTTGGAACATATATATCAAGTCCTCGGCAAATAGAATCTGGTGTTCCTCAAGGCTCAATATTGAGTCCTATACTTTTCAATTTATACATCAATGATATTCCACATATCCCACAATGCCGACTAGCTCTTTTCGCTGATGATACTGCCCTGTTATCCAGCTCGCGTTCCCCAGATATTTTAATTTCCCGCCTACAAAACTATCTTGAAATCATTTGCAATTGGTGTGATAAATGGAAACTCATTCTGAATCCAAAGAAATCTCAAGCAATTATCTTTCCTCCACAAAATAGCTTCAAGTTCACACCCAGGACAAATCTTATAATTTACTCATCTCCCATAAATTGGACCCAGCAGGTCAAATATTTGGGAGTCACTTTCGATTCTAAACTGAAATTCACCAGCCACGTGAAGGATATAATAAGAAAATCTAAAATAGCCAAAGCCTCATTATCCAACATGTTCAGTTCAAAAAGTGGTTTATCTGTTAACCAAAAATTTACTTTATACAGAAGCTGTATTCTCCCTATAGTAACATACGCATTGCCTGTATGGTTTAAATACATAACCTTGACTGATAGGAAAAGAATAGATGCATTCATGAGAATTTGTTTAAGAAGTACTGTAAATGCCCCATTTAATCTATCAAATGCAATTTTAAAGCAGGACTTGAACCAGCCTAATATAGAAGAAATATACATATCCTCGACCCAGAAATTATATCTAAAACTCTCTACTTCCCAAAATCCAGTTATAAAAGAATTGTTCCAATTTGATGGAGACCTCATTCCAAGACATAAAAGACCTGGACTTCACTCTACCTGAACTGTGACCTTCCAGTCAGTTCTGAAGGCCATTTTTTAGAAATTCTTGATGCCTAACATCCACGACAAAGTGACTCGTGAGCTTTATGCTCGAATGGTACACTGTAAATTTGAGAGGAAATAAATAAATAAAACTTACCCTCTACCATTAATTTGTTTATTTTTATTTGTCGTCTGTTTTGCAAAAGTTGTATCTGGTTAGAACGATGTATGTATATTAGATGAATCTTTTGTTGCCTCAAATACGAGGTAATTAACTCGTTTCTCTCTCTATATCTAAAAATGTTTTAAAGTTTAATAAGTTAATTTTATAAATCTGAGAGTTGTCTTCAAAAACGATCAAAGAGTTTTATATATATAAATATATCTAGTATGTAGTATGGGATGATAACCTACAATGTAGTAAGAGTTAAGTAGGAAGTAGAGTGTGGATTCAACCAAGTATTATTTTTATTATTTCTATGCACACGTGGTACAGGCCATGATAATCATGGTGGGTAGAAGTTAGCGAGTACTTTTACTGTAAGTACAACTGTAAATATTAATGGTTACTGTATGAAAAAGTTAAAGTTGTATAAGCTTATGATTGTGCTTTGTTTTAAAAATGAATTGATGTTAGTTACATATGCTTGAATTGAATATTACACCTTAGTTCTAAATATTTAATTGCTTAAAAAGGAACACAACAAAACAAAAAATAAACTACAATTGCAAATGATTTGATAACTAACAAAGAAAAAAAACAATAATTATTTTTAAAAATGATGATGATAAAATTGAATATGTCTGCCAGAAAAATGATTCTATGAATTAAAAAAAAAATTAAAAAAATAAGGATAATTTCAAACTTAACATATAAATATCAAACAATTACTTCTAGAGGAAATGCTGTTTGGAGCAAGAACCCCAGTTGTTTATTCAAATCTCTGTCAAACGGGAACTTATCAAAACCTTGCAACATCAATGTGATCGTGAAATTTTATCCTATATTTCTTTTATATCTAAGTGTCGTTTTTTTTTGTTTGATTGATTCATCTTGAAAATAAATAGATATATTGATATAATGGGATGAAAGCATAATAGCCTTCCAATTTATTCGCACTTTAGTTCGGAAATACCTGTATAAAGGGCACTCTATCTTGGGCCTTTCCTGCTTCAACGTATCATGTCTTAAGTGAACCATTTCTTAAACCGAACATGTCTTAAGCGGACCGTGTTTTAAGCGGAAGCTTTTTTAAGCTAACCCTGTAAAATTAACTAGACAACACACACCCTGTCTTGATTAGATTCTTCATTAAGAGCCTTTTATATCACAAATTAATTTCTATACCATATATGAAGTAGAATCTTCCTTGAGAGAAGCTCATTGCCTAAAACATGGCTAAACTCGGTCTTTACTGGAAGTACAGAGGGTGTTCACACTTATAGGAAACAAGTTTTATTATGAAATATTGAAAATTAACAACATATTTGAAATTTTTCAAATGTTCAATTTGAAAGCCTTTTTGTTTATTTACAGAACTGCACCTGATTTTCCACGATAGCAGACACTTTCTGATCATGATCATACTCAAAAGATCCCATTATTCCTTTACCACTTTCCAGAGCTAATCTTACCTATTTGGACATAATTGAAATATGCAAACAAGATGATATCAACATTTCTAAAAAAGGTATTTATGATATTATTCACGACAAAAATATTAAGTTTTTATTCAAAGCACCAACGGATAAATGGACAAAAGATTATCACCCTATATCTGTGAGAACTCCTGCAACTGTCAAAAAAGTGAAAAAATATATTACAAAAGAAATCCTATGCCACAAAGAGATATAGCCAAATTAATAGGCAAATCAGTGTCAACAATAAATAAAATAATAAATAAAGATTTAGGCCTAAAAGTTACAAAAAAAAAACATGCGGTTCACAAATTGTTTCAGAGCCATATTCATCAGCGACACACTATCAGCAGATATTTTTATGAAAATTTCTTGGCTGCTGATAGTTGGAAATTTATTGTTACATATGACGAAGCATGGGTATATTTAACCTATTTCGACAGAAAAAGAGCTATATACTATTAAAAAAAAAGGGTGGAAAAATCTAGGCCAATTTGGTTGAAGGAATGTGCCGAAAGTTACCCCAAAGGATTTATGGTGGCATGCGGTATATCATATGAAGTAAAATTAAAAATAAGAAAAGTTGAAAGAAATGCCAAAATAAACTCGTAGTACTATCAAAACAACATTTTAGAACCTTTATTTTTAAATGATATTCCCTCTATCCATGGAAAACAGAGCAACAAAATCTGGTTTCACCATGATAACGCCACAAGTCATACCTCATCTTCAACCCAAGCTTATTTGGAAGATCTAAGGCAAAGAACAGGAATCAACACTATTCCAAAGAACAGAACATCTGTAAAATCTCCTGATTTAGCCCCAATGGATTTTTGCATTTTTGGATGCCTTAAAAGAGCACTTGGAAAGAGACACCCTAGGAAAATTGAAGGTCTCTGGAAAGTGGTAAAGGAAGAATGGGATCTTTGAGTATGACCATGATCAGAAAGTGTCTGCTATCGTGGAAAATCAGGTGCCGTTGTGTAATTAAACAAAAAGGCCCCCAAATAGAACATTTGAAAATTTTCAAATATGGTGTTAATTTTTAATATTTTATAATAAAACTTGTTTCCTATAAGTGTGAACACCCTCTGTATTTTCTTATATGAGAATCTGTTTTGTTTGAAAGACACTCATTGCTTGGTCTCATATCACGAATATCTTATAAGAGATCAACTCTCACAATAAATAATGGGTTCAGCCATATTTTTAGATAGTCTCTAATTAAAGGAAACGGTCTTAATTAATACTTCATATTAATTATAGTCTATATTAAGCTAATCATATTTTACAAATATCATACAATTTGGTTAGTAGCCCGTTAAACCATATTCTTTCTATCATATCTTAAGTGGACATTGTCTCAAGCGAACCATGCTTTAACCGGCAATTTATAAGACAGACTTTGGCTTAAGCCGATCATGTCATAAACAGACTTGTCTTAAGCGTAACCTGTCTAAAGCGGACCATGTGTCAAACCTAACTTATGTTATCCAACAAGTTTGTTTCTCTATACGCCAGGTCAAGACAGGTTTATCGCTGTGACATTGTATAGTAGAGCAGCGTGTGCCTGAGTTCTTTATTCATGACTCCGGGTCGTTAAGGAATCCCATGGCTGGACTTTATAAATAATTCTACATTTATTCCATTAAATATTAAATGTAATGTCCCGGAGTTTATGATTAGCGCATAATTTATGTGTGTTCCTTTTGGGAGTTATGCTGGAATACTGGCTGTATGCCTGAATATCCTGGAATAGACATATAATGTTATACATGGTGATATTCAGTAATATACAATTTATTGGAAATATTGGGTTAGCTATCTTAAGATAAATATTGATTCTAGAGATGTAAAATTAAAAATTTATATCGCTTAATTGACTGATAATTTTTAGTGTATTGACATTATAGGATATATATCTCATGGGCAGATATATATCTCACTATATAGGCATGTATCTCCCCTCACACTGCTCGAACTCAACTGACGACTGGATGGATTGAAAGGGCATATCCCTCCACCACATTTCCCACGGTTTTACCGTGCTGCCATCTATCGTCACGTCACAATAACATTATGCTCATTACTTTCATAATGGACCCTGTATATAGCAATGGAATGCGAAACCTACAATATGTTCAGCTCAAAATAGGTCTGTTGCTACGGGTTTAAGTATTTAAACCATTATGGTAAAATACATTACATTCATCTTGTAATTCCCATAATACATTGTTATTGATCCTGTTAGAGATGTAAAATGGATTGATATATGAGAGAATTTATTAAATAAGAGACAACTTTGGCCAGAAAATATTTAAATAAAATAGAATAATGTAAAACAGGTTCTGGTCGAAGTTTCTCTTAGTTAAGAAATATTAATGCCGGCCAGGCAACCTCTATCTTCAATATATTTGAGTATTTTTATGCATTAGCGCGCCATCTGTTATGGATATTCGAAACTATTATAGACGCAATTTGAAAAAAAAATAGTACAAATGTGATTATATACTGGGATAAGGTGCATAAATTATGAAAAAGGCATCTCCTTATCGTGCAACTGAAATTTGCTGATGGCTCACGCGATCTATCGGAATAAATATCAATTTTTCTCGTTGATTTTTAAATATTCCCGAATTGGCCAAATACCCATTTTCGATTAATCAAGAAAAGCTAACCACGGACGCGTTTAGGGCTGTTGGCCCTCATCATGCCTTTTTCATAATATTATAGACGCGTATGATTATTTTTAATTCTCATTTTTGAGTATATTATGAGTTTTTTCAAGAGTTTTAAAATAAGCTTTCAATGAGTATATTTTATTGTGTTTTTATTGTTATTAATGTTAATTAAAATATATAGTTACATGGGTATTTTTTCTGTCCACAAATTATTCATATTAAAATATTCAATTTTGGAAATATTCACATTTCTTCCAATTTGACTATGTTTAAACAAACAGACACAAGTTGGTTTTACTCTAAAATGTCTTGAATCTATACACAGTAAGGTCTTTTTTTAATTATCCTTAGTACACGTTGTACAGGCCATGATAATCATGGTGGGTAGTTAACGATTGCTTTTACTGTAAGTACACCACATGTCTACACATATGAAAGTCAGTTAGACTTTGCACTTACAAATATGCCAGAGGACCGTTTGGTAGCTTGCACTCGCTGGGACTTTTACAAGAATCGGGGGCCATCGGAGCATTTTTTTAAATTATAAAAAGAGTGTCCAATGCGGGATTCGATACCAGGTCGTAGCGGTCGAAATCAATGGTTTAAACCACCATTCCACCGACTCCTGAGTAAGGGGTATATTGGTATAGTTATCTCGTGATAACGTCTAACTGTTATAGCAGGAGAAAGTGAGCAGAGAAGAGAGAGGGAAGATAGGAATTGATTAGGTTGCGTGCTGTCGGGGTTATGAGCCTCCATGTTCCAGAGGTATTTGTCTTGAGCCTAACTTATGTCGGAGGCCTCGCTTCCAATTAGGCAGGCTCCTACAGGCCACTTGTCACGCTGATTCTTTCAGGCCTCGGTGGCATTATCACACGAATATCTCTAATGATGAAATACTTATCCTGGATCGCATATCTTATTAATATCTTTCAATATATAATATCTTTCAATATTTCCACAATTCTGATCGATTATTTGTTCAAGAATACTCAATTCTATAGAATTACCTTTTTTTACTTAAAGTTTTGTTGCAAAATTCTCGAAATACTTGTCCTGGGTCGAATATCTTATTAATATCTTCCAATATTTCCTCAATTCTGATCGATTATTTGTTCACGAAACACCTCAATTCCCTAGAATCTTTCTTTTTCATGACGATCGGACTCTTTGAACAAGAAAAGTTTTTTTTTTTTTTTGCTTATCCCTAGTACACGTGGTACAGGCCATGATAATCATGGTGGGTAGTTAGCGACTGCTTTTTACTGTAAGCGCACCACATGTCTATACACATGTGAAAAGCAGTTCGACTTTACACTTACAAATGCCAGAGCCCCGTTTGGTTACTTGCACTCTCTGGTGGGGTTGGACTTTTGCAAGAATCGGGGGCCATTGGAGCATTTTTTTTAACAGAAAAAAGTGTCCAATGCGGGAATCGAACCCGGGTCCTAGTGGTCGACAACCAAACGGTTTAACCAGCTTTCCACCGACCCCCCACAAGAAAAGTGATGCTAATAAACAAATTTGCACAAATTATTGTTAACTTTTATCATTTTAATGTCTTATGAAAATACTAAAACAGACAGGGATACATATAGATTGAAGTCATTGTAGGACAAATTGGTTGAAAAGGTCAGAGATATACCATGTTGAACCTAATTTCAAGAGACGAACATTTTACCCCATTAACCAAAGACCATATGATTACTGTAATGCTAATCATATTGGGTAGATAACGGCTGTTTGTATTAGTGTTGAACCATTTATACGCATATAGAAAGCAGTTAGACTTTTGAACTTGGGGTCTGTGAAAAAATAGGAGGCCAGTGAGAGAAAAAAGGTAATCAGTTCGGGTTTCGGTCTTGTTCGTCTTGTTTCGTGGGTGTCGAAATTCAACGGTTCTGTAACCGCTCTCACCTATATTTGTTAAATATTAGACCTGTTTAAAATCCAATAGACATTTTGTAAATATTCCGAACCTATAAGCGTGAAATAATATAAAAATGATATAAATTTTTCACAAAACTTTCTTTTTTAATTTGAAATACTATTTTTCAAACGAAAATATCGCTTTTCGATTGAATTAAAGTTTAAAATCCTAGTATGTAGACCATTTCTACCTAGGACTGTTTACAAGTGAAAAGGGGGGATGCCCATTACTTGGATATTAAAAATCTAAATCTGAAAAAACATATTAGATTTTATTTAAAAATAAAAGATAGCTATTGATATTGGACAGATATGGTAATAAATAATCATGTCCTCGATCGAATGGGTACTGAACGCCAGCTAATCAAGTTCTTAAAACAACGAAAACTGACGTTTGCTGGACATGTGATGCGCGGATCAGCAGAAGAGACATTGCTGACAGTGTTGGAGGGAAAGCTCCAAGGGAAGAGATCGAGGAGAAGGTGACTACAGGATTGCACAGACGATCTAAAACAACGGACTAGACGACACACCTACGAGGAGATGAAGAGGATGGCGGAGGAAGTATGGAGAGACCATGTGGCCCACCCTCAGAAGAGGAAGGTATTGAAGGAGGAAGTATGGAGAGACCATGTGGCCCACCCTCAGTAGAGGAAGGTATTGAAGGAAGGAGATATGGAGAGACCATGTGGCCCACCCTCAGAAGAGGAAGGTATTGAAGGAGGGAGATATGAAGAGACCATGTGGCCCACCCTCAGTATAGAGGGGCATTGAAAGAGGAAGTATGGAGTTACTATGTGGCCCACCCTCAGTAGAGGAAGACACTGAAGAAGGAAGTATAGAGAGACCATGTGGCCCACCCTCAGTATAGAAAGGCATTGAAAGAGGAAGTATGGAGTTACCATGTAGCCCACCCTCAGTACTCAGTAGAGGAAGACACTGAAGAAGGAAGTATGGAAAGACCATGTGGCCCACCCTCAGTATAGAAAGGCATTGAAAGAGGAAGTATGGAGTTACCATGTGGCCCACCCTCAGTAGAGGAAAACACTGAAGAAGGAAGATACGGAGATTCCATGTGGCCCACCCTCAGTAGAGGAAGGCATTGAAAGAGGAAGTATGGAGTTACCATGTGGCCCACCCTCAGTAGAGGAAGACACTGAAGAAGGAATATATGGAGAGCCCATGTGGCCCACCCTCAGTAGAGGAAGACACTGAAGAAGGAAGATATGGAGAGACAATGTGGCCCACCCTCAGTAGAGGAAGACACTGAAAAAGGAAGATATGAAGAGACCATGTGGTCAACCCTCAGTAGAGGAAGACACTTAAAGAGGAAGTATGGAGTTACCATATGGCCCACCCTCAGTAGAGGAAGACACTGAAAAAGGAAGATATGAAGAGACCATGTGGTCAACCCTCAGTAGAGGAAGACACTGAAAGAGGAAGTATGGAGTTACCATATGGCCCACCCTCAGTAATGAAAGGTATTAGATAAGGAGGATTGATATATGTGACTTACTCTATTTGAAACCTAGCATTTATAATAAATATAACTCATTGTGAACATTCTCACAATTTAATCACCTTTTACAATTCGCTCATATTTTAGAAAAAGTGGAATACAATTTTTTATTTATCAAAACCTTACAAATACCTATTTACTCTAATAAACCGTTTATTATTATTAATCGAATGAATCATTAAGATTAAAATCACAGTTAATTTTCATATTCACAGAAGGTAAACAAGAAATATGAATATAGAAGCCCCCTATTAGCTGAAGAACAGCACGTAATCAAGTCTAAGAGAAAGAACCCATTTAGTAAAGGCAGGCTCCTTGGTCAGTTTATTAGGTTCGCATTCTTCCGACCTTCTCAATGGACGCATTCTTTTAACCCCTGCCAGGTATTAATTCATTCTCGTTTAATTTGAGAACTCGGGACTTTAATAGGAAATTGGATATTGAACCACCGCTATTGAAGTTTAAAGAAGGGATCTCCTTTAGAGAGTGAGATAAATTTCCTAATTCCATCTTAGAATATTACTTAAATCCCCCCAAGTGGAGCTGAGATTCATATATTTTCACAAGACAGTTTAACTGCTTATATCTATTGAGTGAATTTTGGAAAAACAAAATAATAATATAATAAAAACTTGATTATAAAAAAGGTAAAAGTGATTAATATATATAACAATTGAAATAATGCTTTGAATTGTAATGAGGACAATTTATAAAGAAATATTTTATCTGGGTTATATACAAAATAAATACATTAGAATACCTTGATCAAAATTGTCGTTCAGCCTATTGGAATATTGGCAAATAAATACTTTTTCAATCCAATATATGCCTTTTTAATATCTAAAGATTCGAATATGCTGTTTATATTTGTAAATACAAGTGTATTATCGTGTATATCTATCTTTCATACACCTACACACATATATATACTCTTTAACAAATATTTCGACGTACCAAGAAACAGTTGTCCGATTTAGCTGTAAATAGGTATACAAAGAGACGTTTGTTCCAACATGCAAGTTATTGATATTTGATGGCTTATTTATGCAAAGCAAGAGCTCCAGTACATCTGAACTGCGTATCCAGCACAAGTATTCTAGACTCAATATTCGGCTCGGCACGATCTGAGTTTTAAAATTTCCTACTAATTATTTCGAAGTAAGAATATTTCTACAGTATCAATGCCTCACCGAAAGATTCGTGCTCATTAGGAACCTATGTCAGAGTTTGAAATATGTCGTGCCTTTGGGTTGAAAGAGGCTGGTTGGTCAAATCGACTGATCGCGCGACATCTGTGTCGAAGTGACGCGGCTATTAGATGATGTTGACAAGAGTGGGTCAACGACGGATGAATGCAACGTTAGGACGGCAGCGGTCGACCATGGGACACAACAGAACTGGTGAAGAGAGCGATTGTCAGAACGGCTGTTGCAGCACCGGATTCGACATTATCTACCGTCAACGTGTGACGGACACACAAGTGTCTAAAATGACATCAGAAGACGACTGAGAGAGCGAAATCTAAGAACTCATCGACTCTTACGATGCCTAGCTATCAAACCCGAACACCGATAAGTCCAACTACAGTGGTGTCAGGAGCGATCAGCTTGGAACTGCGCTGACTGAGGATGTATTGTATTTAGAGACGAATCTCGTTTCTTACTGAGTCCTGATGACTATCACAAACGTGTCTTAAGACCTTCTAGTTAGTATGTGGATTCTGGCCTCATTTTCTAACACCATATAGGTCCACAACAGGGCGTTATGGTTTGGGATGCCAGTAATATGATAGAAGGATCTCATTGGTAGTCATTCCTGGCATTCTGAGTGTAAAACGATACTGAGCTGACATTCTATCTGCTGTTTTGTTGCCGTTCTTCTCAAATATGCACCCGAGGTTACTTTTCAACAAGATAATTCCAGGCTTTACTATGCATTGTCTTTATTCTTGCCTAACTCCTTCGTAACCGAACAATGTCTCCTGATCTCTCATCTATATCGAGTACATCTTTGACGTATTGGGAATACGATTGCAATCATCCCGTGAACTATTTAGCCCGATAGTTGGAGACAATTTGGCAAGAGATTCTGAAGCACACAGCTATCCCACTAAATGATAAGGCACAATTTGGATTATAGATTATAAACACAAGTTAATAAGACCAAATTCAAATAAATAAATAGTGTATGACGTTCCGGTAACAGCGTTGTTACTATCTTCAGACAAAAGTACTGAATGAGAAATTTTATCACAGCATGTTTTAAATTGTTACTATTATCAATGTTATCTTGTTTACACCCTTGAAAACAGCAACTATTTCAAACATGCTGTTATAAAATTTCTCATTCAATACTTTTGTCTGAAGATGGTAACAACGCTGTTACCGAAACTTCATTCACTATTTGTTTATTTGGATTTGGTCTTATTACCTTGTGTTTATCCGGACTAGAGAAAAAAAAAAACTATTTTAAATGGAATCTTACGTCTCTAAAATACGAGTAGTTTCAATTTCTGATAACAGATGACGTGCTAATGCATGATACCATCCGTAACCTCTATCAGTCCATTGACACGCCGAATAACAGCCTGCATACAGGCAAATGGAGGTGCAAAGACATATCGGCTTACAAATTTCTTGACGAGCAAACTCTAAAATAAAACCATTAATTATATTCAAATTTCAATCGTTTTCCCTCTCATAAATGTTGTTATATTTAAACTATTTAGAACTCGTATGATTCTTTTAAAAAATAATTCATATAAATATTGTTATTCATATACAATAACTTTTGCCCCAAAATGGCAACTCCTTTTAGTTTCGTCGATATCCTTGTTATAAATTGGAAATTGAAATGATTGCTATAACATTTTCACAAATAAAAATAGAAACATTAACAAATCATATGATGGAACAAAATATAATTATGTAAAATTAAAAATATTTTATTTTTAAAATAAAAGTTCTGTGAGGTTCACAAATATATTTAAATATAAAATCCCTATTTATAAAATAAATCTAAAACTTTAACAGGTGAGAAATTGACAAAGGAGCGCGTGCATACCAACAATGTCAACGAAAATATCTTTAATTTAATTTAATAAAATGAAAAAAAAGCAAAATATTTTTAATGTTTCTTATCTAATTACGATGGAATTTCGGTAAATATATTTTAGGAGAAACTTTAATGGAAGTGTGTTACATTTAAAAGAGGAATTATGGATTTGAATTATCACAAATTAAATTAAAAAAAACACTGGATTAAAAATTAAAAATAATAAGAATTAAAGTGAATGAACTAAACGGGTTTTCTTTCGAATAGCTTTCAAATGATCGTTTAGAAAAATATTTGTTCATAAAATTTTCATCGCAGTAAGGATAATAGAATTTATTTTATGTTTGAAGAGACATTTTTGCTTCAATGCGTGTTATTGCTTTTTACTAATAAAATTAAACTGATTGAAACTATTAATTAATGCGATTATGTGTGTGTGTGAATGTGTATATGTATCCTTTATAATAATCTTAAATAATATATATATGTATATATGTCATAATTTGCCTAATACCCAAGAGGTATAATTTATTTTCGCCATAATTAGTATGTTAAATTGTAAATACAAAGTCATCCATTTATAAATCTGTACGAAATAAACCTGTGAGACAGCGCGCAGCCGCGTGCGCGCGCTCACGAGTGTGGAAAAAATATTTTTCGAAGCATACATGCACAACGGCTGCGCCCTTCCATTCGACCACGACGGATACGACATATATATATTGTTTTATGTTTTCATTATATAGAAAACATAATCAAATAAGCCTCTTAACCTCTTATGATAGTCTATCTTTCGACGGTTTCAAGTGTTAGGTTGGTTGTTCAAAGATATTTTCACGATTTAATAATACTTAAAGAATATAACAAACAAATAGTTCTGTCATTTCATTTTCAAGACCACTTTACCTCTCTACTTATACATCGAGATGTGTTTCTTAAATAGTGTGTATTTGTTTCGGAACAAAGAATTGGGATGTTTAAGGATACTATATTTACAAGAATTTACAACTGTTGAAATCAAAATTTTTTCACGAATAAATTGTCTAATTTTTGTTATTATCGGTTAATGTCGAAATCTCGTTCATTGTTATATTTAGTATAATGTATATATATATAGAAGCATAGGGCGCCTCTGCCGTCAAAATAAACGTCGAAAACTGACGCCATCTATTGACCGTCGCCGCAACTAGCGGCCTAGGGTCGGTGACAAAGCCACAACACCAGCTTTGGCAAACTGATAAGCGTTCACCTAGAGACCATGGTTTCGGGCTAATGGCCCTCGTCAGTCTAGGGCGGACTTTATTCCATGAGATCCACACGGGATCTAATGGAATCTTCACAATCTACCAAAGAGATGTTTTGCTGGCAATGTGGCTGGGCCAAATCTATGGCCACTAGTTGCGGTGACGGTCAATAGATGGCGTCAGTTTTCGACGTTTATTTTGACGGGAGAGGCGACCATTGCTTCTATGGATTAATTTCCTTCCGGCAAATTTTCCATCTATATATATATATTTCTTTTATCTTTTGTCAAAGCCAAAACATCATTATTTTATATTTCTTAAATATGTCATATTAGGTATGGAGAGATTATATGTATGTTAAAGGGTAATGTTTATTTAGTGAATTTTTATATATGAATTGAAGATAACTCTGCATATAAATTTGTAAATATTTAATTCTAAGTTCTAATATGTTTGTTGCTTTGTGTGTTTCCTCTATAATAGGTGCAAATATTTCAATATTGCGCCTTGTTAATAAATGAATATACAAATTGAAGATATCTTTCAAATAGAGTTAAAAAGAAATTCAGGAACGAAATTCGATTTATAAAGTCATAAATATAGTGTTAAAGGAAGAGATTATGTTGATTATATCAAAAGGTGGGTGAAGGCTACAGGTTATATATATTATACAATTAACCCAAGTGACACGCTGTGAGATTGCAAGGCGATGGTGACAAGACGTATATACTGACAGCCGGGTTTTTGGAGAGAGGCCAAACTCAGAAAGCATTAAAACGATAAAAAAAGAGAGAGAGAGAGAAGGGAAGGAGGGGAAAAAGGCACCAGGATTTATGTTTAAAAACTTTAAATACAGCATTGATTTCTGCACGCGCTGTGAAGGAATCATATTAGAATACTGTCAAATCTGCCAGATGTGATGCTGGAAAGACCATTTACTGGCGTTATTAAAAATTGGAAGCATGGAGGGGAGAACGGAGGAAGCTAAAGAAAAGGCAGAAAAAAAAAAATTAAAGGCAATTTTAGGGAGAGAAATGTATTAACATGGCGTTTTTAAATTGACTAGGCAACCCATGTTATTGCTTAGCAAATTATCCAAAAAATAAATAATTTAAAATAGATTGCTTTTATTTATACTTTTGTTTATTTCTTGAACTGTTGCCAACCCATCAAATCCTTACCGTAATAACTCCCTCCCCAATTCCCATTAGTATGGAAATTAAGATTATAAATGTGTTATTAAAAATAACTTCATTCAATT
>CP092876.1:82224001-82296881 GCA_030710605.1 Cordylochernes scorpioides
CAACGTTGTGGCCCACTGTACATTTTACATCATAAACACGATGCGACGCCAGCCATCTCTGTATTGAGCTCAATTTACCATCTCGGAGACCGTTAAGTATGTGAGTTCTCTTAATTGGTCCACGAAGCGTGTCGACGGACGTCCAGGTATGTGTCGCCCAAACGTCTTTCCAGTCAGTATGGTGTACTACATTCCCCTGCGTCGTGCGATGTGACCGAAGAATCTCAAACAATTCCGTTGTACACGCAACAAAAATCGGTCATCTTCTGAAATCGATGGTTTTGATAGCATCAATATGAATAAGAAGTTCAAATCTAAATAGTTTTTGTTCACTTGATTCCGAGCATGTATAATAATCGAGAGAAAGAGTTGATTTTATAATTTGAATTAAAAAATCGTGGTAAAATATTCAAATTTATAATTTCGTGGATAGAATATATATAATTTTTATTTAAACAAGAGAGACATATAAAACATTATTATATTTAAAGATTAAGTTTATGCACTTTATATTTGTGCTGAGAATAAATTTACTTCCTATATTTGTATATTCAGGAAAAAACATTTATACTAAAATCTAGAAATTGATGTTAAAAAAGATATTGCAAAGACATCAATAACATAGTGAAAATCCCCATTCTATGAGTCTTCATAAATTCAAATGTAACAATAAATTATTATATTTATTGATACCTGATATATTCATACATTACCTTTTATATCTATATAAACTACGAAAATATTTAATCATATACAAATTTTCTACAAACCCCTGTAAGATATTGGTATAACAATTCTCCTTGATATGGGCTATTCAAAAGAACAAGTATACTTTAAACCCCGATTTGGTATAAAATTCCATTCAAACAAAATGTTTATCTAAAACCATTCGAAATCTAAATAAAACGATCTATTGTTTGAGGTATATTTTTATTGAAACTGCACAAAAACAAGCGTTTACGCCGCTGTGGCCAAATGTGAGAACCTTGTTCAATTGGGGGAATCAGATCTGCCGTAAACACTGTAAAAAAACGGAATGGGCTTTTGTCTGAGGTAGTCTCGCTTTAAATTTTCACTTTTTTTCTCCTACCCCGTCTCATTACTTTTTCCTATCAAAAACCTTTAAAGATTAAAGTTGTTTTTATATTTATTTCAGATAATAAATTTAGAAATTCTTAAAATATTGTCTCTTTAGAAAAAAAAAAAGAGTTTGGAATGCGAAAAAAATAGAGAATAAAATTGGATATCAGTGCATTTATACACACACATTACTCTATTAAAATTGAATATATATTTTTACACAATATATTTACTATTTGGTTAGTAAACTAGTTATACCAAATTTTTAAGTGCAGCGATAAAAACTTATTGAAATCTTTAAAAAATCGTAGGATAAATAATTTGAATATTAAATGTTTTTTTTTTATTATTCGATCAAGGAATTATTTTCCGTAAATATAAATAACGTACATAGAAAGAATTTATAAAAATACTGAAAGATTGTTTTATAATATTAAAAAAACCTATAAACAAATATATTTTATTTTCCTAACTGTTAAAACACATTCGAATATAAATTCACAATTTAGAATACAATTATCGGGCATATATATTGCAATTGAATGAATAAAAAATGTCTATTTATTGTGAGTTATTATCTGAAACAAATACTCGATTCAATATTTGAACATATTCTCATTGTCTTCAAAGCATATTTCTATAGTTCTATTTAAAAAAAAAAACTCAGAAGCAAAATATAGGAAAGTTGTACTTAGAATGTATATTGTGATTCAGACAATAATTCTGAAAGATCATATATACAAGTATCAGAGTCATCAACAATCAATTCTGCAATCGTTTGCTTTTGTGAATGGAATAAATACCCAAATATGGTCATTTCTTATAAGCATCGGTGGTTCAGTGGTAGAATGTTCGCCTGCCACGCGGGCGGCCCGGGTTCGATTCCCGGCCGATGCATTTTTTTCTTTTACAATTTTTAAAACTCATTTATATTATTATCTTATATATAAAAGTCAACGTCTGTTGTCCGTTTCGCGGAAAACTCAAAAACTACTGAACCAATTGGTACCAAATTTTGCATGTGGCTTTTTATAAACCCGTATTGCTATTCTATGGCACTTCTACCATTTATTATTGATGTTATTTCAGTATGAAGGAAATTGCATTCGGGGGAATTCTCGGGCGAAGCCGGGTCATTCGTCTAGTATTATATACGTAGTAACCTTTATTGAAGATACACGAGATAACCAAGTGTGAACAATAACGGCGTTAAATGATTTTTTTGCAATTTGTCGAGATACGGAATTCTGTAATCATGAATATTTTATCTGTTTCCTTCGAAAAAAAAAACAGACGATCAGCGACATTAAAATATGAAAATTCTATAAGTTTTGCTGACATGAGTGTAAATTTACTGAGACATCTTTTTCTTGTCGGCTATATAAGCAAAATACTCAATGCATTATTAGAGAGGTATGGGTGACTTAACTGAAGATACGGCAGGAAGTTTTGCAATTGATCATCCAGGCTTTCCTATTAGTTTCCCATTGCAGTATTGCTATAGGATATCGTATAAAAAGCATTCTTGCATAAATAGCTTATAATATTGGTTGTTAATAATTCTATATACAGTTACGAGCGTCATCAATTCTTTTTCATCTCTGTCACCGTTTGCTTTTTTTTTTTTTGGAATGGCGCACTCCTATTGGTTGGCTACGATCACGCCACCTTTGCCCCCCCCCCCCCACTCGCTTTGTTGTTTTTGTAACTATTGTGTTGGAGCGGGTCGCTCCTTAAATAATCTATTGTTAACAACCTCATTATAGGTCCGCAAATATCGAAAGTATAGGTATGTAGCTTTTGTACTATTAAGGTGTATATATACACATACTTATGTACATATGTAAGTACTACTATCATTAGGGATATATATGTCACATCTACATAAATGTAGATATAATACTATATACTCTATTGACATATATTATGACTTACCTATACTATATATACCGCATACATACCAATATTGTACATGGTATGGTAGTGGATGTAAGTGATATATCAAATCACTCAATAATACTATGATATGTACATATCTATATATATAAAAATGAATGTATGTGTGTGTGTCTGTTTGTCCTTTATGCCTGACCAAACCACTCATTGGAACGCCATTAAACTTTGGGAAGTTATTTAGTATAGTACTGGGAAGGTTTCTAGCAAATAAATTTTTTTAAATAACTTTTCGCTTTAAAATAATCAAGATAAATATTCTAATTTATCTGTTATAATTCAACAATCTGCTCTAAATATTATCATGATGATACGATGATTTTGTAATGTAGAAAATTAGGAAAGACAAAATTCAGGATGACACGGCAATTTATTTGAGACAAGAATAATGATACAATTCCAAGGCAAGATACTATTCCTTTAACTTCCAATTACCGAGGGAACCAATTAATATTGATTTTATTCAACTTATCGAGTATTTTTCAAGGGACCGGGAAAAAATGTTCACTTTATTGAGAGATTCGTTAGACAAACCTTTACTCGGGTAAAACCTGGGCGAAGCCGGGTACGTCCATACAAGAATAATGATACAATTACAAGGCAAGATTCTATTCCTTTAACTTCCAATTACCGAGGGAACCAATTAATATTGATTTTATCCAACTTATCGAGTATTTTTCAAGGGACCGGGAAAAAATGTTCACTTTATCGAGAGATTCGTTAGACAAACCTTTACTCGGGTAAAACCCGGGCGAAGCCGGGTACGTCCGCTAGTATAATATAAATAACATACATATATATGTTAGAGTATCTACTTTATATATACCAAAATACAATGGAATCCTCTCTTTCAATTTCCCAGTAAGAGAATTTGAATAAAAACATTCAATCGGGTAAAACACGGACGTTGCCCGGGTCATTCGGCTAGTATCAATATATTTTGATAGATTCGACACAACATTCTTTGCCAAAATATTAGCCATTTTGTACTTTTCTATTAAGGAAATATTCCATTTTTTAAATATTAACCATAAATATTTGAAAACGATCAATTAATTAATCATTGTTGCACAATGGCTATAACTGATAAAATTGGCTTTCGCCAAATATATTGTTGAGTTTTTTAGATATATTCTTTGTTTATTTTATATTTAATTACTCTGTGATTGTAAATATTGACTAATGAGATCAAATTTGTATTTAAGTGAGTTTTTAAAATAGAAGAGTGTGTGAGTAGTAATTAGTTGTGCTTTATCTTTCTTGATATTGATCTGTTGAGATTATCCGCACCATTGGGGTGTCGCCTGGGTAGTTGAAGAGGTGGTGATTGCATATACAGTTGTCTAAAGGTAAACGCCATACGGCTTCTAATTCGTTAAGGACAAGGGAATCTTAATAATATTTAAGACGGACTAAAGCTTCGTTCGAACAATGTTTAGACAAGTCCTCTCTCTTTCTCGCTTCCTATCTAATCATCAACCATACAATTCTTTTAGAGTAAGTTGGTTATACAAATAATGTGTGTCGACGCGTTGCCCCAAACTTGACTACAAAGATTTTACGAATAGAATTTTATATAGTAAATCACTACAGAAATATATTGTATTGATTCCTTTCATGGGATATCTGTTATAGAGATGAAAGGTTTATTTTGAACGAATCTAAAGTGCAAAAAAGATCATGGACGAAGAAAAAAGCCGCAAAGATAGAGGCTGCCTGACCTGAATTCATAGTTCTTCAAATTAAAGATACTTCGGCCAGTAAATATTTTTTATTGTCTCGACATTTCGACAAAAATCTTTTGTCTTCGTCAGGAGCGAACAAAAATCAAAACATTTGGCAATGCGTTAAAAATTATTCTTTTTATTAATTTAAATATATTTTTAACGCTTTACCAAATGTTTTGATTTTTGTTTGCTCCTGACGAGGATGAAATTTCTTTGTTGACAGTCGAGAGATAATAAAAAAGATTTACTGGCCGAAGTACCTTTAATTTGAAGAAGCAAATAGTGACGAATCCTTGGCCATCCTTGCGTCAGCGAAGTGCCGGATTTATCGGTAATTCGTGCAGGTGAGGCTGGGTGGTGGAATTGAGGACATCGCCTGGAAGAGGACACTTGTACGGTGGGGAAGACTCCCCGGCTGAAAATTTAAATTTGTAAATATTAAATTCTTCTATAAATTATTATATAACGAGGCAAAATAGCCTAGCTGCGAAAGCTTTAGACTTTAGAACCTTAGTCCCTGGTTCGAACACGCTTTTCGTTATCTTTTATTTTTTTCTATAATTATTTTTGTGATCTCTTCCTCATTTTGTGAATATTGACTGAGTTGTCAATAAATCTGTTTTAATTGTTAAAAAAAAGTGACGAAGAATCACTCCAAAGATGATGACTGTGGTGAATAGCGACTCGTTCATTATATGAGAGGTTGATACGAATTCTACTGCCCTAACAGCTGAACAGATTCATTGTTGCACTTTAGAAACTGCGACAGGACTTGATCAACCGTTGAATCTCTGCACAAAACATTTTTTTCAATGTTGGCGAACAGTTTCAGGAACTTCTTTTACACTATACGAAAATATTTCCAACTTTTTATTTTAATAAATATTAAAAATGTGCATCTCAACTGAACAAACTTGAAAGATATCTATTAGAATGCGAAGATAAATATATTGTAAAAGTATTTATTATTTTATTTGCAGAGTTTCATTTTTATGTTTATATTTTGCTATACTCAGTACACTTTCTTCTTTTGCTTATCTTTTGTTTATCACTTATAGTTTGTACTTGCCTGAAATAAATATTTGTCTCATCCTGAAGTTGGTCTTCCCTAATTTTCCACCCGGCAATATTGATATTTTTCATAGATAGTATTAGGGTTTAGATATAAGTAAAATTTGTTTTATTGGTTCATAATAAACATATGATATATATAAACATCACAATAATAAATCATAGTGGCATTATTTTGGATCATAAAAAAAATATGATAGGGCTTCGCTTTAGTTCTAAATGAGGAAAAATTTCTTTCAGAGTCATTGTCTGAATCCCGATATACATGTTAAAAGGTACAAATTCATTATGTTTTGTCCATGAGTGTATCTTTCAGAGTTATTGTCTGAATCCCGATATACATGCTAAAAAGTACAAATTCATTATGTTTTGTCCATGAGTTTATCTTTCAGAGTTATTGTCTGAATCCAAATATACATGCTTGAAGGTACAACTTCCTTATGTTGTGTCCATGAGTGTATCTTTCAGAGTTATTGTATGAATCCCGATATACATGCTAAAAGGTACAACTTCCTCAAGTTTTGTCCATAAATGTACATCTCGCTGGAAAGGTTCAACACTGATATGCTAAAATTTTACAAATATGTTTTATATTCAGTTTACCAATTGTTGTAATTGGTATATATTATATAATTAATATAATGTACGTGTAAAAAGGACGTTCATTTTTATTTGAATGATAGATAACATCAAAAATAAGTAATTGTATTTCATATCAAATAAAGAAAACATTGCATTTACATCTGGCATACGCTCTGTTTCTGTAAAACTGATAAATTTGTAGAGAAAATTTATCTATTCTCCTTCAAAATTAAATATTCATTTCTCTGATTTGTGAATTATTATAATAAATTAATATCATAAATATAAAATATAAGAACGCTGTGGAATTCGAAAAAGTAAAAAAAAAAAAGGGTTTTAAAAAATTTTCACATGAATATTTCTATACTAATATATTTTGTTCTAGAAAATTATAAGAAATTTGCATAAATTATTGATTATTTAATGAATTTTTAATTACGCCCACAAGTAAGAAGATTTTCCTTGTAATTTTTCTTTTTTTCACTGTTAATTCCTTTTTATCATATTTATTTTTAGAAAATATCGATTAGTATATATAAAAATAATATTATGATATGCATTAGCGCGCCATCTGTTATGAAAATTCGAAACCATTATAAACGCGTATGATTATTTTATAAATATATACCATGAGAAGCACCTCTCCTTTATATATATCAAATGTTAATACCTCCATTGCTCAAAAATAAATACGAAATACTACACCCATATTGACAGACATAGCTTCGTACAAGCGATCTTTGAAGCTATCCTATAAATTAAAAGCTTTTTGAAGCCTGAAAATGATTATTCTTTGAGTGTGAAAGCTTATAAAAAATAGGAACTTACCCTCTACCATTAATTTGTTTATTTTTATTCGTCGTCTGTTTTGCACAAGTTGAATCTGGTTAGAACGATGTATGTAAATTAGATAATTCTTTTGTTGCCTTAAATACGAGGTAATTAACTCGTTTCTCTCTATATCTAAAAATGTTTAAAGTTTAACAAATTAATTTTATAAATTTGAGAGTTGTCTTCAAAAACGATCCAAGAGTTTTATATATATAAATATATCTAGTATGTATTATGGGATGATAACCTACAATGTAGTAAGAGTTAAGTAGGAAGTAGAGTGTGGATTCAACCAAGTATTATTTTTATTATTCCTATGTACACGTGGGGCAGGTCATTATAATCATGGTGGGACGAAGTTGGCGACTACCTTTACTGTAAGTACAACTGTGAATATTAATGGTTACTGTATGAAAAAGTGAAAGTTGTATAAGCTTATGATTTTGCTTTGTTTTAAAAATGAACCGATATTGGTTCCATATGCTTGAATTGAATATTACACCTTAGTTCTATATATTTTATTGCTTAAAAAGGGACACAACAAAACAAAAAATAAACTACAATTGCAAATGATTTGATAACTAACAAAGAAAAAAAAACAATAATTATTTTTTAAAATGATGATGATAAAATTGAATATGTCTGCCAGAAAAATTATTCTAAGAATTAAAAAAAATAAGAATAATTTCAAACTTAACATATAAATATTAAACAGTTACTTCTAGAAGAAATGCTGTTTGTAGCTAGAACCCCAGTTTTTTATTCAAATCTTTGTCAAACGGGAGCTTATCAAATCCTAGTAACATCCTGAAATTTTATCTTATATTTATTTTATATATTGTGTTTTTTTTTGTTTGTTTGAACATTTATTGATTCAACTTGGAAAAAAACCGAAATATTGATAAAATAGGATGAAGGCATATTAGGTTTACAATTTCTTTGCACTTTTGGTTCGGAAAAACCTGCATAAAACTCATTAATTCTTGAACCGCCGCTAATTAAGCGGATCATATCTAAAGAGAACCAATTCTTAAACGGAACATGTCTTAAGCGGAATCTTTCTAAGCTAATCCTATAAATTTAACTAGACAACACACACCCTGTCTTAATAAAATTCTTCATTTAGAGCTTATTATATCACAAATTAATTTCTATACCAGGTATAAAGTAGAATATTCTTTAAGAGAAACATAGCCTAAAACATGGCTAACCCGGTTCCTACTGGAAGTATTTTCTTATCAGAGAATCTGTTTTGTTTGAGAGACACTCATTGCTTGGTCTCATATCACGAATATCCTATAAGAGATCAACTCTCACAATAAATAATAGGTTCAGCCATATTTTTAGATAGTCTCTAATTAAGGGAAACGGTTTTAATTAATACCTTATAATAATTATAGTCTATATTAAGCTAATCCTATTTTACAAATATCATACAATTTGGTTAGTAGCCCGTAAAACCATATTCTTTTTATTATATCTTGAGTGGACATTGTCTCAAGCGAACCATGCTTTAACTGGCAATTTATAAAACAGACTTTGACTGCTTAAGCCGATCATGTCATAAACAGACTTGTCTTAAGCGTAACCTGTCTAAAGCGAACCATGTGTCAAACCTAACTTATGTTATCCAACAAGTTTGTTTCTCTATACGCCAGGTCAAAACAGGTTTATCGCTGTGACATTGTATAGTAGAGCAGCGTGTGTCTGAGTTCTTTATTCATGACTCCGGGTCGTTAAGGAATCCCATGGCTGGACTTTATAAATAATTCTACATTTATTCCATTAAATATTAAATGTAATGTCCTGGAGTTTATGATTAGCGCATAATTTATGTGTCTTCTATTTGGGAGTTATGCTGGAATACTGGCTGTATGCCTGGATATCCAGGAATAGACATCCAATGTTATATATGGTGATATTTAGTAATATACAATTTATTGGAAATATTGGGTTAGCTATCTTAAGATAAATCTTGATTCTAAAGATGTAAAATGGATTGATATATGAGAGAATTTATTAAACAAGAGACAACTTTGGCCAGAAAATATTGAGATAAAATAGAATAATGTAAAACAGGTTCTGGTCGAAGTTTCTCTTAGTTAAGAAATATTAATGCCGGCCAGGCAACCTCTATCTTTGAGTATTTTTATGCGTTAGCGCGCCATCTGTTATGGATATTCGAAACTATTATAGACGCAATTTGAAAAAAAAAAAAATAGTACAAATGTGATAATATACTGGGATAAGGTTCATAAATTATGAAAAAGGCAACTCCTTATCGTGCAATTGAAATTTGCTGATGGATCACGCCATCTATCGGAATAAATATAAACTTTTCTCGTTGATTTTTAAATATTCCCGAATTGGCCAAATACCCATTTTCGATTAATCAAGAAAAGCTAACCACGGACGCGTTTAGGGCTGTTGGTACTCATCATGCCTTTTTCATAATACTATAGACGCGTATGATTATTTTTAAAAATTAAACAATTGCTCTACTGCCCTTACATCAATGAAAAATTAATGGGAAGGCCTGGCTCATCAGTGGTGAACCCTTCCAATGGTTTCGCCAGTTTAATCTACCATATATCTAATTGTCATTTTTGAGTATATTATGAGTTTTTCAAGAGTTTTAAAATAAGCTTTCAATGAGTATATTTTATTGTGTTTTTATTGTTATTAATGTTAATTAAAATATATAGTTACATGGGTATTTTTTCTGTCCACAAATTATTCATAATAAAATATTCAATTTTGGAAATTTTCACATTTCTTCCAAATTGACTATGTTTAAACAAACAGACACAAGTTGGTTTCACTCTAAAATGTCTTGAATCTATACACAGTAAGGTCTTTTTTTAATTATCCTTAGTACACGTGGTACAGGCCATGATAATCATGGTGGGTAGTTAACGATTGCTTTTACTGTATGTTCACCACATGTCTACACATATGAAAGGCAGTTAGACTTTGCACTTACAAATATGCCAGAGGACCGTTTGGTAGCTTGCACTCGCTGGGACTTTTACAAGAATCGGGGGCCATCGGAGCATTTTTTAAATTATAAAAAGAGTGTCCAATGCGGGATTCGATACCAGGTCGTAGCGGTCGAAATCAATGGTTTAAACCACCATTCCACCGACTCCTGAGTAAGGGGTATATTGGTATAGTTATCTCGTGATAACGTCTAACTGTTTTAGCAGGAGAAAGTGAGCAGAGAAGAGAGAGGGAAGATAGGAATTGATTAGGTTGCGTGCTGTCGGGGTTATGAGCCTCCATGTTCCAGAGGTATTTGTCTTGAGCCTAACTTATGTCGGAGGCCTCGCTTCCAATTAGGCAGGCTCCTACAGGCCACTTGTCACGCTGATTCTTTCAGGCCTCGGTGGCATTATCACACGAATATCTCTAATGATGAAATACTTATCCTGGATCGCATATCTTATTAATATCTTTCAATATATATTATCTTTCAATATTTCCACAATTCTGATCGATTATTTGTTCAAGAATACTCAATTCTATAGAATTACCTTTTTTTTTACTTAAAGTTTTGTTGCAAAATTCTCTGGATTATTCTGGATTGAATATCTTATTAATATCTTTCAATATTTCCACAATTCTGATCGATTATGCGTTCAAAAATCCTCAATTCTATAGAATCTTTCTTTTTCATGACGATCGGGCCTTTTGAACAAGAAAATTATTGGTAATGAACAAATTGTCACAAATTATCTTTATCTCTTTTTTTTATGTCATATAAAATATCAAAACAGACAGCGATACATTTAGATAGAAGTCATTGTAGGACAAATTGGTTGAAAAGATCAGAGATATACCCGGTTGAACCGAATTTCAAGACAAAATATTTTACCCCATTACCCAAAGACCATATGATTACTGTCATGCAAACCATATTGGGCAAATAGTGGCCGTTTACATTAGTGTTGAACCTTTTCTACGCATGTAGAAAGCAGTTAAACTTCTGAACTTGTAAATATGTCAAGCCTCGTGGAACCTGTGAAAAGAAGGAAAAGAGGACAGTGAGAGAAAAAAAGTAATCAGTTCGGGTTTAGGTCTTGTTCGTCTTGTTTCGAGGCTATCAAAATTCAACGGTTCTGTAACCGCTCTCACCTATATTTGTTAAATATTAGACCTAAATAGCATCCAATAGACATTTTGGAAATATTCCGAGCCTATAAGCGTGGATTGATATCAAAATGATAGAGAATTTTCACAATATATATATATTTTTAATTTGAAATGCTATTTTTCAAACGAAAATATCGATTTTCGATATAATTATAGTTTTAAAAATGTAGACCATTTCTACCTAGGACTGTTTAAAAGTGAAAAGGGGAGGTGCGCATAAGCTGAATATTCAAAATATTTTAATCTTAAAAATATATTTGATTTCATTCAAATATAAAAGATAGCTATTGATATTGGACAGATATGGTAATAAATAATCAAGTCCTCGATCGAATGGGTACAGAAATCCAGCTGATGAAGTTCTTAAAACAACGGAAACTGACGTTTACTGGACATGTGATTCGCGGATCAGCAGGAAAGACATTGCTGACAGTGTTGGAGTGAAAGCTCCGGGGGAAGAGATAGAGGGAAAGTGACGACAGGGATACAAATTTAAAACAATGGACTGGACGACACATTTACGAAGAGATGAAAAGGATGTTGGAGGACGGCATTGAAGGAAGGAGATATGGAGAGACCATGTGGCCCACCCTCAGTAGAGGAAGACATTAAGGGAAGGAGATATGGAGAGACCATGTGGCCCACTATCAGTAGTGGAAGACTTCAAGGGAAGGAGATATGGAGAGACCATGTGGCCCACCCTCAGTTGAGGAAGACATTGAAGGAAGGAGATATGTAGATACCATGTGGCCCACCCTCAGTAGTGGAAGATATTAAGGGAAGGAGATATGGAGAGGCCATGTGGCCCACTATCAGTAGTGGAAGACTTCAAGGGAAGGAGATATGGAGAGACCATGTGGACCACTCTCAGTAGAGGAAGGCACTGAAGGAGGGAGATATGGAGAGACCATGTCGACCACCCTCAGTAGAGGAAGGTTTTGAAGGAAAGAGATATGTAGAGACCATGTGGCCCACTCTCAGTAGAGGAAGACACTGAAGGAGGGAGATATGGAGAGACCATGTCGACCACCCTCAGTAGAGGAAGGTATTGAAGGAAAGATATATGTAGAGACCATGTGGCCCACCCTCAGTAGAGGAAGGCATTGAAGGAGGGAGATATGGAGAGACCATATGGCCCTCCCTCAGTAGAGGAAGGCATTGAAGGAGGGAGATATGGAGATACCATGTGACCCACCTTCAGTAGAGGAAGGCATTGAAGGAGATGGATTGATATTTGTGTGATTTACTCTATTTGAAATCTAGCATTTTTAATAAATATAACTCATTGTGAACATTCTCACAATTTAATCACCTTTAACAATTCGCCCATGATAAAAAAAAGTGGAATAAGAATTTTTATTTATCAAAACCTAACAATTACCTATTTACTCTAATAAACCGTTTATTATTATTAATCGAATGAATCATTAAGATTAAAATCACAGTTAATTTTCATATTCACAGAAGGTAAACAAGAAATATGAATATAGAATCCCCCTATTAGCTGAAGAACAGCACGTAATCAAGTCTAAGAGAAAGAACCCATTTAGTAAAGGCAGGCTCCTTGGTCAGTTTATTAGGTTCGCATTCTTCCGACCTTCTCAATGGACGCATTCTTTTAACCCCTGCCAGGTATTAATTCATTCTCGTTTAATTTGAGAACTCGGGACTTTAATAGGAAATTGGATATTGAACCACCGCTATTGAAGTTTAAAGAAGGGATCTCCTTTAGAGAGTGAGATAAATTTCCTAATTCCATCTTAGAATATTACTTAAATCCTCCCAAGTGGAGCTGAGATTCATATATTTTCACAAGACAGTTTTAACTGCTTATATCTATTGAGTGAATTTTGAAAAAACAAAATAATACAATAAAAACTTGATTATAAAAAAGGTAAAAGTGATCAATATATAAGGCATTGAAATAATGCTTAGAATTGTAATGATAACAATTTATAAAGAGAGATTTTATCTGGGTTATACAAAATAAATACGTTAGAAAACCTTGATTAAGGTTGTCGTTCAGCCTATTGGAATATTAACAAATAAATACTTTTTACAATCCAATATATGCCATTTTAATATCTAAAGATTCGAATATGCTGTTTATATTTGTAAATACAAGTGTATTATCGTGTATATCTATCTATTTTTCATACACATACACACATATTTACTTTATAACAAAATATTCGACGTACCAAGAAACAGTTGTTCGATTTAGCTTTAAATAGGTATACAAAGAGACGTTTGTTACAACATGCAAGTTATTGATATTTGATGGCTTATTTATGCGAAGCAAGAGCTCCAGTACCTCTGAACTGCGTATATAGAACGAGTATTCTAGACTCAATATTCGGCTCGGCACGATCTGAGTTTTAAAATTTCCTACTAATTATTTTGAAGTAAGAAGATTTCTACCGTGTCAATGCCTCACTGAAAGATTCGTGCTCATTAGGAACCTATGTCAGAGTTTGAAATATGTCGTGCCTTTGGGTTGAAAGAGGCTGGTTGGTCAAATCGACTAATCGCGCGACATCTGTGTCGGAGTGATGCGGCTATTAGACGATGTTGGCAAGAGTAGATCAACAACTGAAGAATACAACATCAGGACGGCAGCGGTCGACCAAGGGACACAACAGAACTGGGGAAGAAAGCGATTGTCAGAATGGCTGCTACAGCACTGGTTTCAACGTTATCTACCATCTAACGTATGACCGACACACAAGTGTCCAAAATGACACAGACGACTGAGAGAGCGGAATCTAAGAGCTCGCCGACAGTTACTATGCCTAGCTATCAAACCCGTACACCGACAACTTCGACTACAGTGGTGTCAGGAGCGATCAGCTTGGAACTGCGTTCACTGTAAACGTATAATATTTAAATACGAGTCTAGTTTCTTACTGTTTCCTGATGAATATCGCAAACGTGTCTGAAGACGTCCTAGTTAGTATGTGGATCCTGGCTTCACTTTCGAACACCATGCAGATACACAACAGGGCGTAATGGTTTGTGGTGCCAATAATCAAATAGAAGGATCTCATTTGTAGTCATTCCTGGCACCTTGAGTGTAAAACGATACGTAGATGACATCCTACGGCCTGATATGTTGCCGTTCTCATCAAATATGAACCCGGGGTTACTTACCAACAAGATAATTCTCGGCCACATACGGCACGTGTTACTACGGATTGTCTTAAATCTTGCCAAATTCCTTCATAACCATCAGGTCGCCTGATCTCTCACTCTATATAAAGTACATCTATGACGTATTGGAAATACGATTGCAATCATCCCGTGAATTATTCAGCCTGATAGTTGGGGACAATTTGGCAAGAAATCCTGAAGCACACCTATCAGACTAAATGATGAGATACAATTTGGATTATAGATTAAAAACACAATTTAATAAGACCAAATCTAAATAAATAGTGTATGACGTTTCGGTAACAGCGTTGTTACCATCTTCAGACAAAAGTACTGAATGAGAAATTTTACCACAGCATGTTTTAAATAGTTACTCTTATCAATGTTATCTTGTTTACACACTTGATAACAGTACTTATTTAGAACATGCTGTGGTAAATTTCTCATTCAGTACTTTTGTCTGAAGATTGTAACAACGCTGTTACCGAAACTTCATTCACTATTTGTTTATTTGGATTTAGTCGTATTACCTTGTGTTTATCCGGACTAGAGAAAAATAAACTATTTTAAAAGGAATCTTACGAGTATTAAATACAGGAGTTTCAATTTATGATAACAGATGGCGTCTTAATGGGTCATACCATCCGTAACCTCTATCAGTCCATTGACACGCCGAGGGACAGCCTGCATACAGGCAAATGGAGGTCCAACGACATATCGGCTTACAAATTTCTTGACGAGCAAACTCTAAAATAAAACCATTAATTGTGTATTCAAATTTCAATCGTTTTCCCTCTCATAAATGTTGTTATATTTAAACTATTTATTATTCGTATGATTCATTTCTTAAAAAATGATTCCATTCAACCACAACGGATACGACATATTGGTTGTTCAAAGATATTTTCACGATTTAATAATACTTAAAGAATATAACAAACAAATGGTTCTGTCATTTTATTTTCAAGACCACTTTACCGCTCTACTATTACATCAAGATGTTTTTCTTAAATAGTGTGTATTTGTTTCGGAACAAAGAATAGGGATGTTTCAGGACACTATGATTACAAGAATTTACAACTGTTGAAATCTAAATTTTATCACGACTAAATTGTTTCATTTTTGTTATAATTATTCAATGTTGAAATCTTTTTCATTGTTATATTTAGTATAATATACACCAATACCTCGCTTTGCATAGTTTCGTTTTGCAATTTTTTCGAAGTTGCGTCGCTGCTTTTTTTTTACTGATTTTTACTGTTCGTCGTTAGATTTTCGAAGTTGCGTTGTTTTGGATTCGAGTCTTTAATTTTTTCTCAATTTTTTTTTCTAAAATATGGCAACACCTTTGTTTTGATTGCGCCTTCACATATTTTCACTTTGCTTAGTGAATTTTTGGAACGTAACACCGACGCAAAGCGAGGTATGGGTATATCTATATTAATAAAATGGAAATTTCATAAGTGGACATTACTAAAAACTTTCGTTACAATGCATCAATTTCAACCAAATTTTCAACATTTATGTAAAACGAGATGGAGCAGGTTTTGCTTAACATCAAAATATATTTCCTAACATTAACATGCGTAACTTCGCTGTTATCGATTGAATACAAAAAAATCAACAGAGTTAATTTTATTTATATATAAATACAAAATTAAATTTCAACAGAGTTAATTTTTTTTACATACTAGCTAATAATCTCAATCTAAAAAATATTCAAAACAAGCAATTTTAAGATAACACCATATGTAAAACAGTCGGCCAAGAAAACAACAACGATATTACATCTTTCTCACATATTCACACACAATCTTGATTAATAATTAAAACTAATCTTTAACATTGTTTATTATACTTCAACTTTTATTTCTACATTTGTTTTTAAATACCCAATTGTTTTATCATGTTTCTAATTTGGCCTAACAAATATACAAATTTTAGTGACCAACATATGCAAATTTTATCTTTGTTTTTGTTTAACTTGATATCGTAAACATAACATCCATTGTAAGCATTTTTCTGTTCACCTTCCGTGGTTTCTCTTTTCTCTGATAGTTTTTAGGTGTAGTATATTTTCTTATTACTAAACTACAAACATTCCCTCGAGAAAAACCTGGGCGAAGCCGGGTACATCCGCTATAGTATATAAATATATATATATCTTTTATTTTTGGTCAAAATTGTCTCATTTTTGCCATTATTGGTTAATGTTGAAATCTTGTTCATTGTTATATTTACTATAATATATATATTGAAAATGGCATATCCCCCCCCCCTGACCAGGAGCACATGTGCTTTACAGAAGGCAGAGCGCCATCTGGTGGAACAGAAATCAACTAAACATTGATTTAGCCTGTTCCCTGATATTTGGCCAAGGCGTGGTTCAGCCTACTCCACCTTGACGAGCGCCAAAAGCGCGAAACGCGTCCGTGGATGGCTTTTCTTGATTTATCAAGAAATTGGGTTGGCCAAATATCAGGGAACAGGCTAAATCAATGTTTAGTTGATTTCTGTTCCACCAAATGGCGCTCTGCCTTCTGTAAAGCACATGTGCTCCTGGTCAGGATATGCCATTTTTAATATTGATTTCAACACCTGATCTTTTTATCTTTTATTTTTTCTTATATATATATTATCTTTTATCAAAGCCAAAAATATCATTATTTTATATTTCTTAAATATGTCATATTAGGTAATTGAGATATTATATGTATGGTAAAGGGTAATGTTTATTCAGTGAATTCTTATATATGCATTGAAGATAACTCTGTGCATACAAATTTGTAAATATTTAATTCTAAGTTCTAATTTGTTTGTTGCTTTGTGTGTTTCCTCTGTAATAGGCGCAAAATTTCAATATTGTGTCTTGTTGATTAATAAATAAGCTAATTGAAGATATCTTTAAATAGAGTTAAAAAGAAATTCAGAAACGAAATTCGATTTATAAAGACATAAATTTAATGTTAAAGAAGGAGATTATGTTGATTATATCAAAAGGTGGGTGAAGGCTACAGGTTATATATATTATACAATTAACCCAAGTGACACGCTGTGAGATTGCAAGGCGATGGTGACAAGACGTATATACTGAGTTCTTGGAGAGAGGCCAAACTCAGAAAGCATTAAAACGATAAAAAAAGAGAGAGAGAGAGAGAGAGAGAGAGAAGGGAAGGAGGGGAAAAAGGCACCAGGATTTATGTTTAAAACTTTAAATACAGCATTGATTTCTGCACGCGCTGTGAAGGAATCATATTAGAATACTGTCAAATCTGCCAGATGTGATGCTGGAAAGACCATTTACTGGCGTTATTAAAAATTGGAAGCATGGAGGGGAGAACGGAGGAAGCTAAAGAAAAGGCAGAAAAAAAAATTAAAGGCAATTTTAGGGAGAGAAATGTATTAACATGGCGTTTTTAAATTGACTAGGCAACCCATGTTATTGCTTAGCAAATTATCCAAAAAATAAATAATTTAAAATAGATTGCTTTTATTTATACTTTTGTTTTTTTCTTGAACTGTTGCCAACCCATCAAAACCTTACCGTAATAACTCCCTCCTCAATTCCCATTAGTATGGAAATTAAGATTATAAATGTGTTATTAAAAATAACTTCATTCAATTTAGATTTTGATTAAAATTCATGAAGAAGGATAAAGCTAAACGTTTAGGTTTGGCAAGCATTCAATTATTTTTATTTGTCACAATTGTTATGTCCAATTGTTTGTTCTTTAAAAAAAGAAATAAAAATATTTGACTACATTTAACTGCATTTTTTCGGAAAGAGGGGAGGGAGAACTCAATTTTTTATTTTCTCTCTAGTGTATAAACAAATATTACAAAAAATTTGTGTTGAACAATGGAGTTAAAAAATTGAAAATATAAATGGACTAGGAGGGCCTAGATTTCTTCTTTTTCAAAGGCCTCTATTCTACATATCTACATATCTACGTGCTTGAGGACCACGCCATCACCATCTCCTCAGCAGCGAAGCATGCTATCTACGTTTTCTTGGTAGATCGCGAAATACGTAGTGTCGCAGGAGACCCGCTGGTAATTCTCTACCAAACTCTACAGCGGTGGCAGAGGCGAGATATTTATTGTACATAGTGTTATACATATATATATATATTTTAAATTGAAAAAAAATATATAGGATCGAAATATCATTTATTTTACCCAATATTTCAGTTGTCTGAACGCCAACATTTTTCAAGGTATTATAACATATTAATGTGTGTCAACAATAAATGTGGCGCTGATTTTGTTGTTGACACTCATTGATATGATATAATACATAGAAAAAGGTTGAGGGTCAGACAACTGAAAATTTGATAAAATAAATAATATTTTGATCCAATATATGCCTTTTTAATTAAAGATTTATTTATAGATTGCTCTATTTCCAAAATATAACTATTTTTTTAAAATAGTGAAGCCTGTGCACTTTTTCATGTATTGACAAGATGTCAATAATGACCGAGAAGTCCTCACTTCTTTTTTCTAGATTTGATTCATTTTGTCTCCTCTCTTATTGTAAAGACGTTGCTGTATCACCTCATAAGCATAAATAAATAAATGTCAATAAAATTACTGTAATTGTCTAATTGTAAAATTTTCTACATATAAACCTTATTTACTTCCACAATCGCAAGAAAGATTAGAAAAGTAAATACTTGAAGTTTAATCCGCTTTACGTACAAACGGTTCTATAAAAACATACAGTTCTTATCAAACTTTCATCGTTAGCAAAATAATATAAAATATAAAGGGGATTACCTCATCCTATATATAAGGAAAATTTTGAGGATTAATTAATATTTAAAATTAATCGACATAATAAGATTTAACTATTCATACGCCCCGTTAAAATATTTCAACCCTTAATCTACTTCTTCTTCTTTCTTATCTCCACACTGGGTGAAGTAGAATGCATCCGCCTTTGTCATTAAGACTGGGAGCACTACTCAGTGGCAGGCCGACTTAGCTCCAAAAGAAATGGCCGCCTCTGACATGAGGAACAGACGCCAAGTGCAGCCGCTCCTAACATGGAGTACAAACGCTTCTCATCCTGTATCCCTGGATTAGGAGCCCTTACAGGGTACTATCAGCCGGGCCAGCTGGGCACAGTTTTTTTAGTGAGCTTGTTACTGCTCCCCCTCCTCCTTTTTCATCAGGGCTTGGGACCGGCGAAGGTAGAGTTTCATCCCTTTATGAAGAGATATAACCAGAGGTCTATATAAGACAGAAAAAACGTTTAATATTAAATAATTTATAAATTATAATGAAGTTCTGTAGTTTTTGTTATCCAATAATTAAAATAAATTCGTAATATATATTCCTTTGATATTTTCTGCAATCTTACAAAGTTCTTTGTTTTACAGTTTCAATTTCTCGACCTGATATTTTCTGTACAAGAGATTCATCCATCCTCCCTTCAATTATACATAATGTTCATCACTATAGTAAAAGACCTTACTTAATAGTGTTGAAAAATGAGCTACAACACCAGTTCAGTAAGTAGTATAAGACCGAATTTCAGGCTAGTATTCAAAACAAATTTACAGGAAGAATATATTCATGTACCTAGAAAGGCATATATCTCTTAAACACCTGTTTGGGAAGTTCGACCGATTTGATAACTCATCTCGTAGGGGGTCATGAAATCTAAGCCTACCCTGTACTGATGAGGGCTATAGCCCGAAGCCGTGGTATAGAGGTTGGATTGTAGTCTGAATTTTCCAAAACTGGTGTTGGGGCTTATTATTCATTACCACTAGTAAAGCTTTTTTTCTGGGGTGATGAGCTTAATGCATCGTGTTGGTGTATAATTAAAATTGGATAGCCTCTCTAGGTGACATAAATATAATGACAAAAAATATATATATATATTTATAATTATATTTAATTCTGCTGTCCTAAAAGCTTATGTCCATAGTTCTTCTAAAATACCCATTCCAAGAGTCTTACAACAGTCAACTATAAAAGGAAGTTCCAAAAATGCAATATAACAGCGGTATGGTAGATTAAACTGGCGAAACCGCTGGGAGGGTTCACCACTGATGAGCCAGGCCCTCCCTTTAATTTTTCCATTGCAGTAAGGACAGTAGAAATTGTTTTATTTTAAAAAGAATATTACGCCTCTAAAATAGTTTTGTAATTTGATAACAGATGGCGCGCTAGTGCATCATAAATATAATCATTCCGCATCTTTTTGTTGTTATAATCTATGCAAAGGTTCACACTTGGTTATCTCGTGTGTCTTCAACAAAGGTCATTGTGTATCAAATATATTTCAGAGTTATTGTCTCAATTCCGATATACAGGCTAAAAAGTACAATTTCCTTAAATGTTGTCCATGAGTATATTTTTGCATTCTTTTGACACTATTTTAGTTCAATTTTCACATTTGGTACAACTTTCCTATTTTTATGAATGTAAGAATGATCGAAGACTTTATATTTTGATAAATATTTTTATTTGTATAAATACTTTATTTATATTACTGTAAACATTCAAATATTTACCTATGTTAAATGCAATTTCCATTGAATGTTTTATTTTAAGAAATGTGAATTATTTTTGACGTGTATGCATCTTTTTGAAATAAAATGAACTGGCGAAACCGCTGGAAGGTCTCACCACTGATGAGCCAGGCCCTTCCACTATTTTGTCATTGCAGTAAAGACAGTAGATATTTGTTTTATTCTAAAAAGAAAATTACGCTTAAAAATAATTTCAAATTATTATAAAAGATGGCGCGCTAATGCATCATTATAATTTAATTGTTACAATTACAATGTTAATATTCGATATAAATATAGTGACAAAATTTATCGTTTGATATTCTAAAATTGTCAACGTTTTAGAAACCTCAGACTTGAACAGAAGAGATAATGATAAATATAAATATAATAAATATGTGGTAACTATTTACTATCATATATACGTTAACCGTTTTATATTTATAGGGTGGAATCTTAGAAATGGTATTTAAGCAAACTATGAACATAAATTTCTAGGAGAACAGTAGAATTACATTTTAAGATTCCACCCATCATTGTAACATATATAAACAGAATGATTTAATACAGTATTAGAGCTCTAAAGAATCGGTCTGGTAGATTAAATTGGCGAAACCTCTGAGAGAGTTCACCACTGATGAGCCAAGCTTTCCCAAATTTCCATCACAGTAAGAACAGTAGAAGTTTGATATCATTGTGAATATTCGCGTCTTAATGTTTTCATTTGTTATATATATATATATATATATGGCGCGTTATTGCTTTGTATTAATATTATACAGAATTATCTATAGCTAAACATTACGCTAGTTAGTTCTAAAAGCTTATTTGCAGGGTTAATATTCTATTGATCTTGGAATTTTTCAAAGCATTGCCGGAATACATTATGAGAAAAATGCTTAGTTTATTAGAAATAAACAAGACACACATCCTGACTGCTTAAATGAGCATTTTAGATAGCAGAGGGCTATTTAGTGGAACAAAAATCAACTAATGGCAGACCCATTTTCTATATGAATCAAGAAAAGCTAGTCATGTACGGGTTTCGAGTTGTTGGCTCTCCTCAACGCGTCATAGCGTCTACATGACCCTCATGTGGGCAGTCAGGATATGCTCTTTTTATTTTTAATTATCAATATCAACACCTGAACCTTTTTATTATTGCTTAATTTTAGTTCAGCGCGATACTACATAGGACCTAAATTGAAGGATAATTTAGCGTTTACAGTATATCACCACATATATATCTACACTAAACACGTTAGTATGCATTAATTATAACAGTATATTACACAGTAGATTACAAGTACATCATACATTATTCAGTAGAACCTTCCTGTAAAGGACCCCAAATTCAGTGCCAAAGTATCCTTTGTGGAGAGGTTTCCGCTAAATGGTGGTTCTACTGTATTTTCAAATAAATTTACTTAATATTAATATTTTATAAGATATTTAACTTTGCCCCCCCCCCCCCAAACACACAACACACTTTATATGTGAAAACCTATTTTAATTTGATATATTACATAATAGAATCGCAACTACACGTAAATGTACTCGTATTCAAAGGTTCGAAAGCAAATTTGAAGCCTGAGACAACATAACGAATCTATATTTCAAAAAATAAGGAAAGACGAATTTATTTTATAAAGAAATATATAAAATATTAGTTTTCATATCGCAAATCATTTTTATTCCACAGAATATGTGTTTGATATTTTTAAAACGAAATGATATCTTCCATTATATAAATATAAAATTTATTAATTATCAAATCGCGATTGTCGTTTATAACAATTTTCTAAGAAAGAAACCGTTTGGCGGAGGTTGGAAGCAGGCCAAGTGTCCAGATGTCTGTTGGCAGCGCGGAAAATGTGCTAATATGGTGTACGGCTTTGGAATACCCATTTGAAGTCTTGGTGTATATTCATGGGTTCTTCCATGTATAGGTGATATGGACCCTCTTGTCGCCTTTTTGTTCTTTCGATTACAAATCACTTGTATAGTTAAATACATTTTAAAATATAAAATGTGCTAAATATGGTGTACGTCTTTGGAATATCCATTGGAAGTCTTGGTGTATATTCATAGATTCTTCTATGTATAGGGGATATGGACACTCTTTTTTATCGCTTCTTTTGTTTTTTTTTATTACAAATAATTTGTATAGTTAAATACATCTTGAAAATATAAAATGTGCTAAATATGGTGTACGCCTTTGGAATATCCATTGGAAGTCTTGGTGTATATTCATAGATTCTTCCATGTATAGGGGATATGGACACTCTTTTTATCGCTTCTTTTGTTTTTCGATTACAAATAATTTGTATAGTTAAATACATTTTGAAAATATAAAATGTGCTAAATATGGTGTACGTCTTTGGAATATCCATTAGAAGTCTTGGTGTATATTCATGGAATCTCCCATGTTAAGGGGATATGGACGCTCTTTTGTCGCTTCTTTTGTTCTTTCGGTTACAAATTATCTGCATAGTTATATACATTTTGAAAATAGAAATTGTGCTAATATGGTTTACGTCTTTGGAATACCCATTGGAAGTCTTGGTGTATATTCATGGATTCTTCCATGTATAGGGATATGGGCCCTCTTGTCGCCTTTTTTGTTCTTTCGATGGCAAACGATTTGTATAGTTAAATACAATTCGAAAATAGACCAATCCATAAATAAATATTTAATTTAAAAAAGGCATATAATGGATCAAAATATCACATTTATTTTACCAATATTTCAGTTGGCCGAATGCGAACCTTTATATCAAGGTATTATAATTCATTAATGTGTATCAAAAACAAACTCAGCGCTACAAAACTTAATTCTATTGACGTTATGTGGTGCTGAGTTTGTTGTTGACACACAATACTATGTTATAACACCTTGAAAAAGGTTGGCGTTCGGGCAACTGACATATCTCTAAAATAAATTATATTTTGATCCAATGTATGCTTTTTGAAGTTAAATACATGTTAATATTTATAAGACAATAACGAACCATCTATGAATAAGAAGTCAAGAATTAAAGCAAGTATGTTTTTTATACATAACACAAAAATGTACTGTCCTTACTGCGATGAAAAATTACCGAGAGGGGTTGGTTCATCAGTGGTAAACCCTCCCATTAAATTGTTGAAACCGTTGGGAGGTTCAAAACTGATGAAACAAGCTCTCCCAATATTTTTCCATCCTAAAAAGAAGAGTAGAGGTTTGTATTATGTGTAAAAGACACATTCGTGCTTCAATTCCTTCACTTGTTAATATATAGCACGCTATATTTGAGTCAAAATGCAATCGATCTTGGAGAATTTGAAGCCCATGGGACCAAAAAAAAATTCTAATAAAAAGGTTTTGAATAAAAGGGTTCAAGGTCCAGGGACCAAGATAAATATTCGAATTAGAGACGTTTTTGAATTAAAGAGTGCGAATTATCCTAGTTATACTGTATCAAATATTTACAGACATAACACAAAGAACAATTTCTTTGAATCAGAACAATTTCTATTCTCAGTATTTGGTTGAAAATATCCTCGGATGTCCTAGCTCATAAATGTTGAATTCTCCATTTCGTCAGTTTCATCTACAATTTTGCTTTTTTGTTGTATTAAACTGTTATTATTATAATACTTTAATATAGTGAAATTCCTTTGAAAATATATCTAGATATTTTGAACATATGAATCAGAAATACTATGCAAAATATGAATATATTTTACTAAAATAATTCACAAATAAAGATTTCAGGAAACAAATAAATATAATTCTATGGGATAATCTCGCCCTTTATATTCAAAATAGCATTTTCTTCGTGTTAAACGGTTTTATTTATTGTGTACAGAATACTTAAACGGGAAACAAAAACAATGATGAATGCTAGAATTCCAAAGAGTGACAGATTAGGGAAAACAACTACAAGGGTTTGGTCACCTAGCTATAATTATTTCCGACACACTTCGCTACCAAGCCTTCACATAACAGAATATTCTTAGGAAGCCTACATAGTAAGGGATATAAAATACTTGTAATAAAATATCAAAAGTGATTTTACAAAGTCTTAAGACCTTTTAACTTCAACAACTTTGAATCTTTATCTTTGGTTATATATTCGCCTGGAGAAACTTCCTGTGCGAAATCGAGGGAGAAAGTTTTCAATCAATGATTTCGCGTTTCTAAAAATTTTTATCCTTTATTTACACCAAAAATATTGGAAAGAAATAATTTACATATTTCAAAATTCATCAAATAATAGACACACGTCAGATATAAAATACTCGTAAAAAATATCTGAAATAGGTATACAAATTCTTAAAACCTTTTAACTTTTAATTCTTTATATTAGGTTATATAATCCTCAGAATATTCCTCAGAATCTAAAAACGAAATTGTGACGAAGAATATTTGTGAAACTAATACAAAAGTGAATAGTTTAAATGCTGTATTTAAGTTTTATTTTCTCATATAACAGAATAGGCGCCATTAGAAAAACACACGAAGAACCTACTGTATTCAAACCATCAAAAAAAATTCCAACCTAAGTTCATACATCGTAAAGATAGAGGTTGTCTGACCGGGATTCATACCTCTCAAAATTAAAGATACTTCGGTCAGTAAATCTTTTCATTATCTCGACGTTCCGAGAAAAAAAAATCAAAAACAAAAATCAGTCTTTAGTGAGTTGGATGTGTTATGTTAGAATCGTACTTTAGATGTTTTACAATATTTGAAATATCGCGCGAGAACGTCCTTGCATCCTTCCAATAATTTTTAACGCTTTTCCAAATGTTTTAATTTATTTTCGCTCCTGACGACAAAAGATATTTATCGAAATGTCGAGATAATAAAAATACTTATTGACCGAAGTATCTTTAATTTTGAGAGCTAAGTTCATACAGGAATCTCAACATTATATTTATTTTTGTTTTATAATTTCTCATTATAAATATTTATATAATTTATTTAAAATATCATAGTCTTTTGTGTGAGTTAAATATTTGTTTTTGACTCGTGCTTTAGTTGTTTTACAAAATTTTAAATAACTCATGAGAACGCCCTTGCATTCTTCGAATAATTTTTAACGCTTTTCCAAATGTTTTAATTTTTGTTCGCTCCTGACGAAGACAAAAGATATTCGTCGAAGTGTCGAGATAATAAAAATATTTACTTGCCGAAGTATCTTTAATTTTGAGAGCTAAGTTCATACAGGAGCCTTGACATACAAACTAAAGACAGAGTTCAATGGAATACTATGCTGGTAGAGTATTTTACCAGCCGTAGAGGAGAGTAAAAACGGAATTAACTAGACATATAGGAGCCATAAAACATATCGATTCAATAAATATCCTAATAAACAATCACTATGGCATTTATATACATATTTACATATAGCTATGAGACTTTTATTTACTGGATAAAAAGGCAGAAGAAAGAATGGAAGCCTAACACACACCAAACGTTATAAATTGGCTGGGGTCACGAACAGACGAAATAATGGCTTGGGAGATTAATTTAACAGCCGAACTACTGGGCCACTATGGGTTCAACTACTTCACACACACGCCTATATAGAGACCAATTTGTACATTACTTTTTACAAGAGCCTAGTTTTACTCAATAAAACTGATATTAAATATATAAAAAAAATAGTCATAAAAACATTTTGTACTGGGACCAGGGGAATAAATTAAGAAAATGAATATTCTGTTAGACAATGACAATAACATTGTTTCATTGAAATATTGTAAATACACGAATAGTGTACAGTCTGCACTATTGTTTTGAAATAATAATTATTTATATACAACTATATACAATGAATATGTACATGGTGCCTCTGCCATCGCTGCAGAGTTTCAGAGTTATTGTCTGAATCCCGATATACATGCTAAAAGGTACAACTTCCTTAAGTTTTGTCCATGAGTGTATCTTTCAGAGTTATTGTCTGAATCCTGATATACATGATAAAAGGTATAACTTCCTTAAGTCCATGAGTGTATCTTTCAGAGTTATTGTCTGAATCCCGATATACATGCTAAAAGGTACAACTTCCTTAAGTTTTGTCCATGAGTGTATCTTTCAGAGTTATTGTCTGAATCCTGATATACATGATAAAAGGTATAACTTCCTTAAGTCCATGAGTGTATCTTTCAGAGTTATTGTCTGAATCCCGATATACATGCTAAAAGGTACAACTTCCTTAAGTTTTGTCCATGAGTGTATCTTTCAGAGTTATTGTCTGAATCCTGATATACATGATAAAAGGTATAACTTCCTTAAGTCCATGAGTGTATCTTTCAGAGTTATTGTCTGAATCCCGATATACATGCTAGAAGGTATACCTTCATTAAGTCCATGAATGTAATATTTCCATTATACAGTTTCAGTACTGAACTAATATAGCTGTTGGAAAATCAATAACAATACCATAAAATAATTTCAGAGTATATAAAGATTTATGTATTAAAAATAACTTCTTGAAAATCCAATGAAATAGGTTAATTAGATAGAATCACATTGAAAGAAAAAGGTGTATATTCATATATAAATATCTCCTTTTTAGATAACCAATACTGTAGGGAAGGTAATCATCAATGCGGTAATAATATATTGTTGAAGGTATATAATTATATAAGAAAAACACCTCAAATAACCAAACCAGACTTTTATGGTGGCATATAGAGTAATATGTTTATATATGAGATAATAAAAATATGATTTTCATTATTCATAAAATATTTAAAATTCTATAATCACAGAGTTAAATTTTAAAATGAAAAGGAATCCTTAACAAATGGAATATAACCTAATTTTATATTTATTGTAAATAGATAATAACAATTGTTAGTTGTATATATGCAAAAAAAAACTGTTTGCTTTAAAAAAATAATAAATATTTTTTGGGACAAAAGTTATCATTCATTTTTACCATCCACGACTGCATGAATTGGTAACGTAACTAGAATATTTTGTCTTTTTTATGACATATATATAATATAACACCTTCTTAAATGACAAATATATATAGTAGTTGTATAGTGATCAGTATATTATTGGTGAATATTTAAAATTCTACTTATACCTATTATATTGGGTTTCTACCAGCCTTAAAAGCTGTATTAATTATTTAGAAGGGTGTTATATATATACCGCTATTTATAACAAATCCGTACTATCTGCCCAACATTGAATATATATTCTGTCTTTACTCTTTTCTACAAACTTATCTCTTCACGTATTCCTTTTTACACCCAACTTATGACGCGCAACGGCCGAAGTTACGCTGTAGTATTTTTTAACTATTCAATTTTATATTTTCATTTATTACATATATATAGAAAACAAGCCTCTTATGTTTCAAATTAACTAAGAAATATATTAAAAAATGAACTTTTCTTAATGATATTTCATATACAGACCTTAAATAACCAATACAGCAATATAATACAGAACAACCAATACAACACAACATTAATATAGGTAGTGTTATATTTATATATAAATAACATTTTTAAATTACAAATACAACAGTTATAAGTTAGAGTCAAAAGGCGATCCATTAATTAAGATTATATAAAAGGGCGTACCTGGATCTGTAAAGAAAAAAAACAATTCTTTCTTAAAATATTTCGAGAGATTGCTCCCTCTTTATCAGTGCAATAAATTGATAAAGAGGGAGCAATCTCTCGAAATATTTTGAGAAAAAAAGATACAGATCCAGGTACGCCCTTTTATATAATCTTAAGTTATAAGTTAATTAGCACCATATTAATATGAAAATAACGGAATATATCTAAATTACATATCTAAACGACCAATCCAGTAATAGAGGTATGTATATATTCCCAATAATATAGGTACAGGTAGTTATAAATACCAACATCCTGGATAACCAATACAGCCGTTGATGGCACCACAGTGTACATAAATGATATACCCCGATATAGATGAATATATTGGAGTAAAGGATTCCGATATTTTAATAAACCCCTCGATGTATTTTACAGCGCCCGATATAAAAAAGCAGCAAGTGAAGGTTTTTATTTCTAAAATAACACGCTCAGACAAATTCGTGCTAATAATTTAATAGATTTATTCATTAGAAGTAAACTACTTAAAATAATTTTAACATCACTTTAGCCAATCAATTTTTTTTTTAATGCGCCCTGAAATTTTCCACTAATCGATGCAATTGATTGAGGGTAGGGGGTGCCAAGGAGAAACTTTAGCCCGGTTTTAAATTAATTGCGGAATATTTCATGGCAAGATATTGGGCTTCACATCTACCTCGATATAGCCTGTGCATCTTACCTCTACCTTAACCTCGCTTTGTCTTACTTCTCCTACTTTTAGCTGTTTCTTCCCTGAATTCTATAAATGTAATTTATTGGAACAACACACATGATCACGCGTCATCTAGCTGTGAACATCCTAAATCATTATTAAAAATACCTGATGTTTACAATTGAAGACTAGAACTTTTCCCTATATTATTTTTATACACAAGATTTTTAGTTTATTTTTATATTGTTATTATATACAAAAGATACGAATAAGTGAAGTTTTATGTTAAAAGAGAAAATTGCTATAAATATGGAGACATAGCTATGCCAGTGTAAGGGGATTGTAAAGATCCGAAAGCTTACACTTTTTAAGAATGAAGAAGCGCATTGCTACGGTTTATATTTTTATATTTAGAATATTTATGTGTAATAAAGACCGATATTTATTAGGATAAAATAATATTTTCAATTGAAAGGTAGATCATAATATCAAGGAAGGAATAACACATTGTGATAGAGTACAATACTACTAAAAATATATTTTTCCAACCATAAAATGTACAGAGAGAGAGAAAGGCATTAATTAGAAGTGGGACAAAGATGTGCATTAAAATGTCCAGACATTATTGGAAGCGACGGTGGGAATTCCATCCTTCCATTCAATTAGAACCATCCATTCCTGATGGATTTTTGTCGACGGGGAATATGGAGATTGGAAGATGGAATGTCTTCCTTTCCTTGAGAACCTCTCCCTCTCGTCTTGATGTACCACATATATATATATATATTAATTACATAGTATCCTCCACAAGCCTTTCTCCCCTGTGAAGAAATTAATATGGGTATAGAGAAAAAATGGTTAAAATCTTGAAAGTATAATAAAAATAGTAATGATTAGAAATAACTTTAATTGAGCTTATGGGATATATAAAAACATAATTTGATAAAAGTACTGCCTGGCTTAAGGCGTAAGAATAAAAACATATGGGAAACTTATTTACATAATGTACAAAAGGTTTGAGCCGGCCATCGGGAAACAACAACAATGAGTTTTATATAGGGAAAGTCCCGACATCTGGTGGTAGATTTAGCATAGTATTTGAATCTATGAAATATAATTTTATATAAAATAATATTTTAATATAATATATGTCATAATTTGTATATAATTGTATGCACCCCCGACCCACTATGCATGTACAATGTATGATATTCAAAGATTTAATAAAGAATAAGGTAACTGGAGGAAAGAAAGTAGCAACAAGACATAGGAAGCAGGCTAAAAGCGGGCACAAGTATAAATAACTTGTACAGTCAATACTCCCTGACCGAGGCCGGACGTATCTGGTATCCGCAGAAGTTATATTAGTAGAGAGACGCCCAATATTTCCGGACAGGACCAGACGTATTTGATAACCGCGGAAGTAAAATAGAGTCGAACTAACACCCGATACTTCCTGACCAGGCCGGGCGTAACTAACACCAAAGAAAGCCGCCGGTCCAATTAGGAAGCAATAACTAAGTAGGTCAACCAATAGAAAAACGGACACGTTCCATCCTTCGACCAATGGGAAGGAAGACAACTCGTGGTGTTAAATCGAAAAGCAAGAATTGTCAGTAGTGATTTGGCTCTCATAGGAACAACACCTAGAGTTGCTCCTTCGCTCCCAACGAGGTGACATCTGCTCTGGACCTCTCTCCCTCTGCTCATCCCATAGCTAAGTACAATCACCACCATGTGATCAGATAATTAACAATCAAAACCCGTTCCGCCTTCTCAAGCTTTCTTTCCTCCAACCCAGTTGCCTTTTATTTTCAAATCTCATCACGTGTCCTGATTATTCCTAACTGTATGCTTCAACTTCCACTCAAACGACTGCGTTTCAACCAAATCTCACCATTCTCATCGAACAACAAGAAATTCCGCAACGATATTGTCACATATATATATATATTATATAAAATAAGAAATTGTATTTTGATTGTTATTTATATATAATTATTAGCTGTAGCTTGATTTTGGTATGCAGTCGTGGAAAAGTTTATAATGAAATTAGATATATCAAAAATAGCTTTTATTGAACTAAAGGAATATAGAAAACATAATTTGGTGAGAGTAATGCCTGGCTTAAGGCGTAAGAATAAAAAAATGAAAAATCTTATTTACATAATGAACAAATGATTTGAGCCGGCCAACGGGGAACAACAACAACGAGTTTTTATAGTGAAAACGGCGACCTCTGGTGGTCGATTTAGCAGAGTATTTTATCTATGAAGTATATTTGAAAAACATTTTTTATATATATAACACTAGCGGACGTACCCGGCTTCGCCCGGGTTTTACCCGAGTTAAGGTTTGTCTAACGAATCTTTCGATAAAGTGAACATTTTTTCCCGGTCCCTTTAAAAATACTCGATAAGTTGAATAAAATAAATATTAATTGGTTCCCTCGGTAATTGGAAGTTAAAGAGAGGAATAGTATCTTGCCTTGGAATTGTATCATTATTCTTGTCTCAAATAAATTGCCGTGTCATCTTGAATTTTGTCTTTCCTAATTTTCTACATTACAAAATCATCGTATCATCATGATAATATTTAGATCAGATTGTTGAATTATAACAGATAAATTAGAATATTTCTGTTGATTATTTTCAGGCGAAAGGTTATTGATTTATATATTTTTTAAAATAGCCTATCGTCTTCCCCGTATTTTTTTACCTATGTATGGAAATTTTAGTTTGAATTAGTGAACTACTGCGAATTTGTATACCGGACATACAAACCAACAAACAAACAGAAAAACAGACAAACATACAAACATTCATTTTTATATATATAGATAGATATATATATTGACATCTTGATACCTTTCTCCAAATGCAGTCATTCTATAGCAATACTCGTATATAGTATTTTCAATACTCGTATAGTTCCTTACAGTGCCAAACACACGTGGAAAACTCTATATATAATAAATTAAAATCTATTTAAAAAATATATAAATAAATGAATTCAGGGTATTCTCATACAAGGCTGTCCAAAAAGTTCGTGTTTTTCTAATTACTTGATGAATAATACTATTACGGCGAATACATAATATTAGATTAAAAACGAAAGAAAAAAATAAAAGATAAAAAGATCAGGTGTTGAAATCAATATTAAATATGGCATATCCTGACCAGGAGCACATGTGCTTTACAGAAGGCAGAGCGCCATCTGGTGGAACAGAAATCAACTAAACATTGATTTAGCCTGTTCCTTGATATTTGGCCAACCCACGCTGACGAGCGCTAAAAGCGCGAAACGCGTTCGTGGATGGCTTTTCTTGATTTATCAAGAAATTGGGTTGGCCAAATATCAAGGAACAGGCTAAATCAATGTTTAGTTGATTTCTGTTCCACCAGATGGCGCTCTGCCTTCTGTAAAGCACATGTGCTCCTAGTCAGGATATGCCATTTTTAATATAATATTAGATAATACAATTACTTTATACATGATACAAAGACATTATACATAACGGCGAATATAATATTGGTATTTCAATTTTTTGCAATAGTTTACGAACTTTTGGAACCACCTTGAATAGGAAATATATATATATAATTTTTCTATTTATTTATTAATCAAATAGGCGCGGTATTGAAGTATTTAGCCTATTACAGAGGAAACAAATTAAAACATAAAATTTAATATTTACAAATTTACATGTATAAATCGACAGACTACAAACAATTTATATAGACAAAGTAGCTCATGTAAGAGAGTTAAATCATTTATATCAGGGAACAATCGATGTCTCACTTCTGTAAAGTTCGGACAGTCATAGATAAGGTAAAGAGCAGTTTGTTCAGTTTCTCCGTAGGAACAATTTGGTGTTTCTGATAGACCTCTTTTATTTTCAGTAGTTCTGGAATTTCCCGTTTGATGTGACGAATTGAGTGACTATATAATTTAGATGGAGCTGTGAGGAAATTCCGTTTGGAAAAATATAGAGTGCGAATTATAAAATATATAATATCTAATACGTGTGGGTTATGTGTACAAATATAAATTACCAATTTTTCTTTTAATATTTCTCTCGTGTATGAAGACAACTTGACAGGATTTGTGTCATGATCCCCTACAAATCTAGGATTTAAGATCAATATATACGCTCATGGACAAACCTTGAAGGAAGTAGAAAGTTTTGAATGTCGCTGGTCATCTTTTATTTTTAAGGAGACAGTCAATTTTGTTTACACTTAGCTATCTCGTGTGTCTTCAATAAAGGTCACTGAAATATCTTTCAGAGTTATTGTATGAATCCGGATATACATGCTAAAATGTATAATTTCCTTATGTTTTGTCCATAAGTGTATAGTATACATGACATAATTAAATGACTAACATGAAAGATAATATAAACAATGATTAACATAGGCCTTTCTATATATTTTTCGATATAAAGCTTCTATAGATTCATCGACAGAATAATTTTAAAATAGATAACCAACCGTATCGTTTTGTCTCATGAGTGCGTTTTTATTCATATGCAAAATATTATAAAAATATAATCTTTTTGTGATAATATTATAATCACATCGTTATATCGTAATGAAATATTGTTTTTTTAAATTCTATTGTCGAATATCGTTTTTGACTTGAATTAAAGATTGAATGTTAAAGAATCACCTGCCATTAGAATGCATATATATTCAGAATATCTAAGGAATCATTAAGGAAAATAAAGACTCATTTAATCTTTTCAAAAAATATAATTTTAAGTATTATCACATAAATACAGATTATTGAATTGAAAATCAAAAGAAAATATAAGAAATAAATTCTGAAGAATACTTTCTAATACAACAACACTCACTACAATATTTTATTTATAAAAATAATCATATATATATACCCATATATATTTATGGCATTAGAAAGTTGGATATATATATTTGAAAATAAACATAACCCCAAAGTTTTGCACCCATCAAAACAAGAAGCAAGTTGAGATCAAGTAACCCTCCCAGAGTTTATCTGAGTCCAACAAGTTATTACCATGATCTATCAGATACATTTTAGCGGCTCTCCCGCATCAATTCGGAGCAAAAAAGTTGGCCGGGGAATATCAAACCCCGGGCCTGGCGATGCGTATTTAAATTGGCCCATGTTTTATTCATGGCAAATCCAGCAACACGCGCTGTTCCCAACTGATAAAAGCCCAATCGATCCCAAGTATTTCCGCGGGCTACTGTAGGTAGAATCATTACGGCGGCCGTTTGCAATTTCTTCCTGTAACAACGCGTCTACACGGCAGATTTTTTCACTTCCCTATTGTGACTCGAGGTTTACATTTTCTTCCTGTAACAATAGCAAGATTTTTTGAACATTGACGTGGTTAGATACAGATTTACTTTTTCCTTAATATAGCGTCTACACACAATATTTTTACACTTTCATACCTTGTTTCTAAGTTTCAATTTCTTCCTGTAACAACGCGTCTATAGAGCACATTTGATCACTTCCCTATTGCGACTTAAAGTTTACATTCTCTCATGGCAGAAATTTCAAGACATTTTTGAATATTGACATAGGTAGACACAGATTTACTTTTACGTTGAAATATAGCGTCTACACACAAGATTTTCACACTTACATACCTCTTTATTAAGTTTGTTTTTTTTTTCTACTGTAACAACGCGTCTATACAGCACACTTGTACACTACCCTATTGCGACTTCAAGTTCACATGGCAGCGATTCATGCAACTTTTGAACATTGACATGGGTATACACAGATTTAAATTCACTTTGATATACAGCGTCTACACACAGGATTTTTACACTTTAATACCTTGATTCTAAGTTTGCAATTTCTTCCTGTAACAACGCGTCTACACAAAACATTTGTTCACTTTCCTATTGCGACTTAAAGTTTACATTCCCTCATAGCAACAATTTCAAGACCTTTTTGAACATTGACATGGGTGGACACAGATTTAATTTCACTTTGATATACAGCGTCTACACACAAGAATTTTACACTTTAATACCTTGATTCTAATTTTGCAATATCTTCCTGTAACAGCGCGTCTACACAACACATTTGTTCACTTCCCTATTGCGACTTAAAGTTTACATTCTCTCATGGCAGAAATTTCAAGGTATTTTTGAATATTGATATAGGTAGACACAGATTTACTTTTACGTTGAAATATAGCGTCGACACACAAGATAATTACACTTTCATACCTCGTTTATAAGTTTGAAATGATTTCCTGTAACAACGCGTCTACACAGAATACTTGTCACTTCCCTATTGCGACTTAAAGTTTACATTCCCCCATAGCAACAATATCAAGACCTTTTTGAACATCAACATGGGTATACACAGATTTACTTTTACCTTGATATAGCGTCTATACACAATAGTTTTACACTTTCATAGCTTGTTTCCAAGTTTTCAATTTATTTCTGTAACAAGGCTTCTATACACAGACTTGTTCACTTCTCTATTACGACTTCAAATTTACATTTCCTCATAGCAACAATTTAAAGACATTTTTTAACATTGACATAGGTGGACATAAATTTACTTTTACCTTAATATAGTATCTACACATAATATTTTCACACTTACATACCTCGTTTCTAAGTTTGCAATTTCTTCCTGTAACAACGCGTCTATACAGCACACTTGCTCACTACACTATTGCGATTCCAAGTTTACATGGCAGCGATTTATGCAATCTTTGAACATTCAAATGGGTAGACACATATTTATCTTTAACCTTGATATAGCGTCTACACACAAAGTTTTCACATATACATTCCTCGTTATTAAGTTTGCATTTTTGTCCTGTAACAACGCGTCCACTCAGCACACAGGTAGACATGGGTAGACACAGATTCACCTTTTACCTTGATATACAGCGTCTCTACACTAGATTTTCACACTTACACACATCGAATATCTTTCTGTATTACCGGTGTTACCTCAGAATTTCTTTCTGTAACACCGTGTCTACACACGTATTCTTCAAGCTTCCATTCCCCGACTATATGCTTCTATTTCCATAGTATTTAAACATTCTCGATTAGGAAAATAAGGAAATCGTTTGTTTATATATTGCTTCAAATAGTTTATAATCTTCTCTAAGAAGCGAGTTAGCTAAACTAAAATATTTGTTAAGGATAGCATTATACAAAATGAATACCTGACTGCAGTCAGCTAATAGATCTTATGGAGCCGGTGAAAAGCTGTACTGAGAAAATCAATGACTACACATGTTCAAATCACAATATGTTAGTACTAGCGGAGGAAAACAGATGCCTTACGAAATGTTGATATATAAAACAGAGTTCATTAAATTAGCAATGAGATAAGACATGTGATTCATTTTCACAAGATTGCGGACTTACACAAATTACAAAAGAAAGCTTAAGACCTTGTAACTATTTTAATTTGCTTGGTTATATATAGAAATCTTTAGGGCAACGTTTATTATGTATGATACGTTTTAATTAGCTGAAGAAGGACCTACCAGAAATATTTTCCTTCAACCATGAGAATATTTAAGAAAGACTTGCGACGTCCATATGCTTTTTTTTTATGTGATAAGACATGAGAGCCTTTTAAAATAATTAATGAAGTTTGCATTGTATGGTAGTAGATTCAGAGGACATCCTCGTGCTATATTTATGGAAAAACTGACGAGACAAACCAAACATGGTCTATCCACTAGAAACCCTATTAACATGGATAGGTTAATTCATAGAAACGTGATTGAGGAAACATTCTAGTCTCAAAACTGATTTACCACTCAAGAAAAATATTTCTTTGAAAAATAGACACTTCGGTTAGTTAGAGTATTTTATTTTCTCAACGTTTCAACAAATATATATTTTGTCTTCGTCAGGAGAAATAAATAAAAATAAAGCCTTTGGCAAGGCGTTAAAAAATTTCAACGCCTTGCCTAACGAAGACAAAATATTTTTGTTGAAACATTGAGAAAATAAATAACTCTAACTGGCTGATGTGTCTATTTTTCATAGAAATATGAATGAAGGCCAGGCAACCTCTATCTTAAGGAAAAGCAAAATATTTTAAATTTCTTAAATCTAAATTTCCAACAGTGAAATTCTTAATATCGGGCATACGAGCATTTTGTTAAAACTATCAACTTACTTCACGAGGCTAATTTATTCTTTATATACTTAATAGAGATTCCTTCTAGCCATAACTCTACATGAATACATAATGATTCTAAATTTCTAAAATTTATTTTTCAACGATAATTAACAAACGCGAGCATAAATTCGCCTAGATTATTTTTCAAATAAAATATTTAACCATATCAGAAGTTTCATCAGCTTTTAACATTATTAATTATTTCTATGACATAAAAGCTTTTGGTATAAATTATTAAATGAACTAACATATGCTCGATGTGTGTATATTACCTATAAAAAATCCATTAAACATGGAATAAAAAATTCTATTCATTTTTTCGACACGCAGTACATCTGAGGAGGCAATTAAAGGATTACATTCGGTCAACGCATTTATTCCATCAAATGTCATTTATTTACTTAGCTTACGACTTTTATTCCTAATAAAATTTGTATTAACGCAAACAACTTCTTTTAATGGCGATCTTGTAGAAAACCCCCGATGTATTAGATGGATTGCTCTATCCAGCTTTTATACTCAACTTTCTCAATTGCAATATCAATGGTATTCAAGCCTATGTCAATTTAAACACTCAATTCATCTTGATTATGTTTCTATCTTAGATGCATATATTCAATAGAAGATATATATATTGAATATATATATACCTGACCTTTTTAATATTTTTTTTTCTATCGATTTTTTCATGTGTTAAGCGTATTTACGCAAGTTTGGCCTTAAATACTCATTTCTTGGTTTCTCAAAAATATTCAGAGACCAAATATCTTTTTGATCGCAGTGGGACAGCCTACTCCACGCTGACGAGCGACAACAGCGCGAAACGCGTTCGTGGGTAGCTTTTCTTGATTTAACAAAAAATTGGGTTGACCAACTACCAGGGAACAGGTTAAATCAATGTTTAGTTGACTTCTGTTTAACTAGATGGTGCTTAGCTATCTGAAAAGCACATGTGCTCCTGGTCAGGTAATGCCTTTTTTATTTTGAATATAAATATCTCGGATATCTCTATGATATTATGAAATCAAATCCGCTACCTATATTGATAAGGGTCATAGGTCGAAACCATGTTATTCAGAATGCATTTTTGTCTGAATTTTACAAAACATGTTGTTCATTCTTTATCATATCTAGTAAGGTTTTTTACCAGGTTTATTTACAGTTCCATCATGTGATGTAATTGTACATATTCAGATGTAAATACGTAAATATGGTTTTGCATATAGACGCTCGAGTTAGGATATAAATAGAGACAATTGGATGTTGTCAGTTAGTTAGTAAGTTCCGTACTTAAATAAAGAAGTGTTCACCATCGTAGCCCGATTCCTTGAAGAAACGAAACATGGTGGCAGCGTAAAAGCGTAAAAGCAATTTTCAAAATTATAAAGTTGAAATATAAGAATTTTTTTTTTTAAGAAAAGGAAAAAAAATGGCTAATTATATACAAGTAGCTGCTCCAGAAGGATTCAATTTCGGCAAACCTAATGAATGGCCAGAAATCTTTAAGAAAGAAGTCTTAAGACCCGAAGCTTTAGAAAAGGCAGTCAATCTGGAAGATTCTGAGAAGGCGGCAGAAAGTCAACTCTCCAAAGAGCATTTAGAGAAATCGAACAAACAAGGCTCATGCATAAAAGCTGAATCACATGCTCAAAGGGAAGCTGAAAATTCTAGCAAGGAGTTGGCCGAAGGATCTGACGGAAATATTCAAGTTAACAAGCAGTACGTGCATACACCAGACTATTCTAATATTATACTAAGGCCTTTTACAGACCAGGAAACTATCGAAGAAATGCCTGAAATTATTGAAATGGAAAACCAAGTGGAGCTCGATCTAACTTATTTAGAAAGCTGTTTAGAATTAAGCACGGTTAAAATTCCATTTACTTTTCTATCTATTTTGGAAGATAAGTATGATAAAATTGAATTGAAAGGACGTGGCCGTTTAAGTAATTGTTACAAAATCTCTGATACGGAGGTATGCAAATTTGTAATGGTGGCTAAAAATGATGCAAATAAGTATGCATCCTATTTGTATGCAGCATATAGCTCAGAAGGATTTAAATTTGAAGACGTTTCAAAAGGAATTCTTGAATTACTCAATATTGAAGTAGGAAAGGTGAGATACAAGGATACGAAATATTGTAGAAAATGCAAGTTAAACAAGGAAGAAATTGGTTTGCCATGTCACAGGCTATGTAAGACCTGCTGGATCGGTCATGTGAGTGAACATCTTTCTTCTGAGAAACTTGAAGATCCTATAACGTGTCCAAATGAAGAATGCAAAGAAACTTTGAATTCTGAACAAAGTAAAATTGTACAAAAGTGAAAATTGTACAAAAGTGAAAATTGTACAAAAGTGAAAATTGTACAAAAGTAAAATTGTACAAAAGTAAAATTGTACAAAAGTAAAATTGTACAAAAGTGTAATTGTACAAAAGTGAAATAGTACAAAAGTGAAATAGTACAAAAGTAAAAATTGTACAAAAGTAAAATTGTACAAAAGTGAAATTGTACAAAAGTAAAATAGTACAAAAGTAAAATTGTACAAAAGTGAAATTGTACAAAAGTAAAATTGTACAAAAGTAAAATTGTACAAAAGTGAAATTGTACAAAAGTAAAATTGTACAAAAGTAAAATTGTACAAAAGGGAAATTGTACAAAAGTAAAATTGTACAAAAGTGAAATTGTACAAAAGTGTAATTGTACAAAAGTGAAATAGTACAAAAGTAAAATTGTACAAAAGTAAAATTGTACAAAAGTAAAATTGTACAAAAGTGAAATTGTACAAAAGTAAAATTGTACAAAAGTGAAATTGTACAAAAGTAAAATTGTACAAAAGTGAAATTGTACAAAAGTAAAATAGTACAAAAGTAAAATTGTACAAAAGTGAAATTGTACAAAAGTGAAATTGTACAAAAGTGTAATTGTACAAAAGTGAAATAGTACAAAAGTAAAATTGTACAAAAGTAAAATTGTACAAAAGTAAAATTGTACAAAAGTGAAATTGTACAAAAGTAAAATTGTACAAAAGTGAAATTGTACAAAAGTAAAATTGTACAAAAGTGAAATTGTACAAAAGTAAAATAGTACAAAAGTAAAATTGTACAAAAGTGAAATTGTACAAAAGTAAAATTGTACAAAAGTGAAATTGTACAAAAGTGTAATTGTACAAAAGTGAAATTGTACAAAAGTAAAATTGTGGTTCCTGTGGGATTCCTTTGAAGGTGCGGAGTGACAATTCGGATCACTATGGCAAATCAAAGGAAGCTTGTTCTGCTCCCTCTATAATAGGTGTTGTGAATGCCATTGATGAAAAGGAGTAAAGGATTCTGAAGCGAAGCCAAAGGGCGACGGATTAAAGGATTCTGAAGCGAAACCAAAGGGCGACGGATTAAAGGATCTGATGCGAAGCCTAAGGACGAAGGAATGAAGGATTCTGAACAGAAGCCTAAGGGCGCAGGAGTACGAGAACTGCCTCCATTGGAAGTAAATGATCGAGTTTGGCTGACGGACCTTAACGGGGAGCCATATGTAAATTACCCAGAGGCCAACCCACACACTTCGGATGCTGCTGCGGATGTGGCCGGATCATCAACATCTCCTGGAAGAACAGTTCGTCCGCCCAGACGTTTTGGAGAGGTCTAGAGCTAATCTCTAAGAGGGGAGATGTGATGTAATTGTACATATTCAGATGTAAATACGTAAATATGGTTTTGCATATAGACGCTCGAGTTAGGATATAAATAGAGACAATTGGATGTTGTCAGTTAGTTAGTAAGTTCCGTACTTAAATAAAGAAGTGTTCACCATCGTAGCCCGATTCCTTGAAGAAACGAAACATTCCATCATTCTGATGTACAATTAAAGGGAGAGCTGACTCCTTTAGTACACACACACAAACATATATATTAAAAATAAAAAGGCATATCCTGACCAGGAGCACATGTGTATTTTAGATTCTATTTGGAACAGAAATCAACTGAATATTGATTTAGCTTGTTCCCTGATATTTGGCCAACCCAATTTCACGGTAAATAAAAAAAAAGTCATCCACGAACGCGTTTCGCGCTGTTGGCGCTCGTCAGCGTGGACGTTTATTGGGAAACCAAGAAATGGGTTTATAAGTTATATATATATATATATGTCGTAGTATTCTATTCTTTATTGTTAATTTATATAATTCATTGTTTCACATAATTAATTCTTTATTGTTTTATTTTAATCTGTATATATTTTTTTTATTGATTCGGCAACAGTGTGTAGTCGACATATTGTTTTGTTTACTCGTCAATCAGTCTAGTTTAAATCAGCCATAAAATTCATGTAGCTTATTCAAAGACCATTAAATTAAAAGGTTCCTTGATCAATTTGCGTGGAGTTTCCTTTACTCAATTCTACAGAATCAATTCAAATTATTCATCGCAGTACCTTAGCTCATAGAATTTGAGCTCGGTAGTTAACGCGAACACAGATGGTCTAAACCGTTTAGACCGCTACGACCCGGGTTCAATTACCACATTCGGCCACTTTTTTTATGAATAAAAAAAAAGACTACAATGGCTCCCGATTCTTGTAAAACTCCAACCGCACCAACATCTGCAAGTATACAAACGGTGCTCTGGCACATTTGTAAGTGCAAAGTCAAACTGATTTTCACATGTGTACACATGTGGTGCAACTTACAGTAAAAGCAGTCGCCTATTTTTACCCACCATGATTATTATGACCTTTACCACGTGTGTACCACGTGCACTAGGGATAATATAATAATAATAAAAGTGAATTCTAATATATATTCTTCAAAAACACTAATATTTTTCTATTCTTTTTCAAAATTGATATTTTCAGCTTCCAAGAAAGAACGGTAGGATTGTTGAAATATCAAATGGCGTTCCTCTATAAACCACGTCAGCAGTCGTACATCAAAGCCCCGGTATAGCCGAACACAATTGGAGGAATGAGAACAAAGGAAAATACCAATAGTCATAAAAGAAGTAAAATGAAAGATTTCTCCGACGTTGATCGTAAAATTGATTATCGATATGAAAGGATAAATAAACCAAGTGTCGGGAGACCTAAGTGCAAATATATTGATACTGGGGATATATTAGATCTTGCTCGGACCGTTTGTGTATTGTGAGTGTTCTATCTGGCTATGTCTTGGCAGACCTTTATCTTGTACACAGCACGATAGGAAATGCATAGTGTATATGAAGGATGGTTGAACAGATTGTCGGGAGACCTATAAGCAAATATATTGATACAATAGATATTAGTTCTTGCTCGGACCGTTTGTGTATTGCGAGTTCCCTTGTCCGGCTGTGTTTTGGCAGATCTTGATATTTTGCAATGCACGATTGAAATTGCATAGTGTACATGATGGATGGCTGAACAGAATGTCGGGAGACCTAAGTGCAAATACATATATTGATACTGGGGATATATTAGATCTTGCTCGGACCGTTTGTGTATTGCGAATTCCCTTGTCCGGCTGTGTTTTGGCAGACCTTGATATTTTGCAATGCACGATTGGAATTGCATAGTGTATATGATGGATGGTTGAACAGAATGTCGGGGAGACCTAGGTGCAAATATATTGCTATTGAGAATATATCAGATCCTGTTCAGACCGTTTGTGTATTGTGGGTGCTCTGTCCGGCTATGTCTAGGTAGACCTTGATATTGTACAATGCACGATTGGAATTGCATAGTGTATATGAAGGATGGTTGAACAGAATTACGGGAGATCTATATGCTAATATATTGATACTGGGGATATATTAGATCTTGCTCGGACCGTTTGTGTATTGTGGGTGCACTGTCCGGCTGTCTTGATAGACCTTGATATTGTACAATGCACGATTGGAATTGCATAGTGTATATGAAGTAGGTTGAACAGAATTACGGGAGATCTATATGCAAATATATTGATACTGGGGATATATTAGATCTTGCTCGGACCGTCCGTGAATTGTATTTATTTTGGAACCTGAATCTTCGCGCCGCAAATCTTTCACCTGCTTTTGTGGCCTACCGTTGTCATTTATTAAGACAACCTTTACCAAACAATATGTAGTAAACAATAAACTAAAATGTGCATTAGACACGATTTTATAGAGAAAATGCCCTCAACTTCAGATTACAATACTCAACTAAATATTCAAACGATAGTATTATTTTATTTCTAAATATTTTCACAATGGAACTCGCATTTTATTTTGAATTCATGCGGTACAAAAAGGTAAGTTAATATAAGTTTAAAATCAATCTTGAATAGAATAAATGTTGAAATATTATTCAATGTGTGCTGTTTTTAACAAAGGTATATAAATTCCAATGTATTTTTAATTAAAAAGGCATATATTGGATCAAAAATCATTTGTTTTACCAATATTTCAGTTGGCTGAATGCCAACCTTTATCAAGGTGTTATAACATTTTTAATGTGTGTCAACAACAAATTCAATAACAATATGTTATAACACCTTGATAAAGGTTGGCGTTCAGCCAACTGAAATATTGGTAAAATGAATGATATTTTGATCCAATATATATGCCTTTTTAATTAAAGATTTATTTATGGATTGCTCTATTTTCAAATAAATTTCAATGTATGTATCATGATATTTACCAATCTAAATTTTGAACAGTTTTCTCAAATATCTTTTAAATTAAGTTGAAATTAAATTTTTAATTGTATCACCTTTTTGAAAATTCAAATTGAAATATAAAATTTAAATGAGGTATAGGTATATGAGTATTAAAATACATTCACAAATCTATTCCAACATCATGATTCTTCGCCAAACCTTAACAAATTACTTTCCAACTATTTTAAGATGCGAGATCTGCTTTTTGCAAGGGAAAAAAAAATCGTGCGAGAAAAAAAAAATGAAGTTGCTAATTTTCTAATTACAGGATTACTCTGTCCCAGATAATTAAAAAAGTTGGATTAGGGTTCCCCGCACTTTAAATCGATAATAAATTTCTTTCCTTTAAAATATATTTCTTTAAATAGGTCTTGTAGACTTTGCTGAATACCATGACGATTCATCTTCAGATCCTAATATTCTGTTACAAATAGCAAAGATTGTAGATTGGATAAAAATGGATGCCATTTTACATATCTTAGAAGATAAAGTGGTTTAACATTATATTCTTTTCACAAGATTTAACACAGAATGGGTTTATTTTTCAGTATACATCAAACAAAACATGTTTGAATAATCATTAAAAACATCCCTCTATTTATAATGAAGTTGTGAAAAACGTTTTAAAATTACAAAATATTTCCTCACAATGAGTTTCTTTTTATTACAAAACGCTATCTTTCAAGTGATAATCGCTCTTCAAGGAGCTTAATAAAACAATATCGACCATATCCTACAAGAAATATTTACCAAAATATACGCGCGCAGCGTGGATATTTACAACTGAATATCCCTCTATATAGTGAATAAAATTACACATATTTATAAAAAGGAATCACTGTAACATTCGAAACTGAATGTTTCTGATAAGCTTGCAGCATCTATTCATTTTGTAAATCTATATATATATAAAATTGAATGTCTCTCTGTCTGTTTGTCTATCTGTCTGTACTCTATATATTCAAAAACCATACATCCAATCGCCGTGAAATTTTGGGATATTATTAGGTATATCCCCGGGAAGGTTTTTGAAGAATAATAACTTGAATATCCTCAGAGTTATTTGCAGATTTGTAGATTTAACTCGAAAGCAGCGCTCCCATTGCGACGATGATAACAAGTTTTTTATCTATAAGTTTTATTATCACTAAGTTTATTATCTTAAAGATTATTTATCAAAAGTAAGATTTTCTACCTATTAATTGCGCACAAGTCAAAGTTAGTTTTATCATTTATCTACAACATATATTTTGGGAGAATAGATAAATTGATGATTTTGTAATGTAGAAAATTAGGAAAGACAAAATTCAGGATGACACGGAAATTTATTTGAGACAAGAATAATGATACAATTCCAAGGCAAGATACTATTCCTTTAACTTCCAATTACCGAGGGAACCAATTAATATTGATTTTATTCAACTTATCGAGTATTTTTCAAGGGACCGGGAAAAAATGTTCACTTTTTCGAGAGATTCAAATTTACGAGTTTCAAATTATCAAAATATATATATTATTTTTTTATAAGTTTATAGAGAATTGTCTTAACAAATGTTCGTTAGACAAACCTTTACTCGGGTAAAACCCGGGCGAAGCCGGGTACATCCGCTAGTACATTCTAAACTTTCTACAAAATCTGGATCTCTAGTATTTTCATGCGTTGAATAATGTAAATAACTTATGTAAATAAACTTTTCTCCTTGTTTGGCGCAAGTATCCCATGCGGGATAAACGCTTTGGAAATAAAATAATTGATAATCTACAAACTAATGGTTAACTTTAACTATAATATTGGCCAATTACACTCTCTCTTGATATGAAAACTTTATAAATCCTGGTTCAAAATCACATTAATAGGTACCGTTCAGCAAGAGCAACCTAGTTCATGCTTTATAAATTCAGACAAAATCCAACCTATATAATTGGTGTAGTGGCTCATTCTTTCTTATCTCTAGTAAAGTTCTTTTAGTAGAATAATGCATATTACCATCATTCTGATGCCTATTCAAAGAGTGAAATGCCTCTTTTGGTATATGAATATTGTTGCACAGTCCTTGGGTGTTGGCTTCATGTCAATATTCATTGGTTCCATATCAAGATTATAAGTCAGTCCAGAACGATTAATCATAGAACAAATTTATTTTTTATATTTCTTGAAAATAAAGATACACCTATCCACCGATTTACACGGTACTTGTTCTACACGTTTTCGCTTTTACACGGTTTTCCAAATAAGTTTTTGTTTTTGGTTTTATCGCACTATACTAAATGCTACTGTGATTGAACACATGCGCTGTGTACACATCTCACGATGAATCCCGAGCTTATGTGCTGACTACATATTTTAACCTGTCAATGCATTTTATTTTTATTTCTGTGTACACCTATCCCCCGATTTACACGTTTTTCTCAGGAACGTATCTACCGTGTAAATCGAGGTATAGGTGTACTTCGGCCAGTAAATCTTTTTATTACCTCGACGTTTCGACAAAAAACTTTTGTCCTCGACAGGAGCAAACAAATATTAAAACATTAGGCAATGACGTTAAAAATTATTCTAAGGCTCCAAGGGCGTTCTCACGCGATATTTTACAATAAAAGTATTTTCAAAATTTGTCAGATTCTTTGATACAGCCGAGTGATATATAAACAAACTATTAACAAGTAAAATGGTAACATAGCATCAAGATGATGATGTGAGATTGATGATGAATTGCAGAGTAGGAGCCTCCACAGAATATTCTGTGACAATATCATTCTCCCGTTACTTTATCTTATATAATAATAATCTGATCTAATCAGATCAGAGACTAATTTCTCATTATATTTCTTATATCTATATATTACATGGGGCCTTCCTAATCAAAATACACACTTTACTATAACAAAAATATAAGGATAGAAGAATTAAACTGTTGTATATATATTAATTAATTGTTACCACAGAGTGTGTGTAAGCTCACAGGTAAATAGCGCTAACCGAGAAGTTCCTTTGTTTAATATTAGTTTCCCTTTTTATATAAATATGAATGCCAGCCAGGCAGCGTCTATTTTTACGATTAATTTTCCTTTTATATTTTGTTATCTCTTTTGTAAATCAATAAATATAATGTTTAATTAATAATTCTTGGAATCAGTTTCATTAAAAATTCTAAGCCAAGTCAACATAAACCTCCGTTATCAAAACAATAATATAAATAATATATTGAATATTTCTATACACGTCCTCTAATTGAAGATATGTTCTTACAAACGAACAGAAGAAGCTAGGAAAGAGAGGTCAACGGTAAAAAGGACAAAGAATCTAAAGTTGAAGGTGGGACACAGACGGCGAGTCCATGAATTGTAAGTAGGGATCGATGTGAACTGGACGGGACTCTAGTTGGACACCTGGTGTCAATCCGTTGAAACACCGCTACACCTTCATTGGACTAATTTCTCATTCTGGTTCTTATATCTATTAATTACTTGGCCTTATCCTATTCAGAATACACTTTAATATAACAAAAATATAATAAATGGAGGAATTAAAGCACGAATTTTCATTTTTAAATATAAAACAAACTTCTACTGTCCTTACTGCGATTAAAAATATATTGGGAGGGCTTTGGTTATGAGTGGTGAACCCTTCCAGCGGTTCAACCAATTTAATATACCAGACTGCTTATTAGAGCTCTAATACTGTATTGAAAGATTCTGCTCATATATTGCAATAAAGGATGAAGTTTTAGAAATGTTAATTATATGGAAACTTTGCTAGGAGGAAATTGATTAATTAAATAAAGTTTACCTATCTTGTCAAAATATAAATTTAAACTATGTGCCATCTATTAACAGTCTCTGCAAACTATCAGAATAGGCCATTGACGGTTGATAAATGCGTTTAGTTTTTGGGTTTGTTTTGACGGGTGATATTTATTGTTATATAAAAATGTTTAAAATATTTGTGTAATATAATTTTATTGGAATTAATTACAGAAATCCATATCATCAGATTGATTTGGCATTTATTATAATCTATTTATTATGTGATATATTTTAATAATATAGTTACATACTTCTTTCATTGGCCTTGTAGAACGAGAGTGGTGTAAGTGTGCTAGCATGTTTTAGTGAAAAACACAAACATCCTTGCGCCTAGAAATATTGGAACAATAAAATAATTATAAATCCAATACATACATTTGTATTTTATTTAACAAAGCCCTCTGTAGACTGAGTCATGGATAGTTTATTTTTGTACAACATTATAATTTATGAATCATCATATATTATCAAAAACCTATTTCCAAATACCCATATATCTAGTGAAAGTAAAACCCTAATGAATTACTAGCTTTTCGATTTCAAATATGGATTTATAATTTATTGGAACTCAATTATTCAGCACTCGATCTTTGAAAGACAAACACATAATTATTTTCGTAGAAGGTGAAAATATATAAATATCGTTTTAAAACAATCAATCTATTATAATATTTAAGTTTCATTTGAAAGATGACACAATGAAAGGTTGTGAACAAGAGTGAAAGAGCCATGCCTTGAGGCTATCAAATCTTGACCATATATAAATCAACTTGTACCTAATTATTTATCTATATTTATATGATTTACCAATAATACAAAGGACACTATGAATCTATTATTTACAATCTTTCAAAATATCATACTACATTCAATATATAAGTGCAGCATATGAAATCTATGTATGTGAATAATAAACCTATATAAAATGACAGGGTGCAATTTGGTTTCTTAAACCCAATGGTGAGGATGAACTTGGACAAGATTCAGAAACCGTTAGTGACCAAACATCTTCAGAAAGAAGGCGCCCAATGCAGTATTTTATCCCCAAATCAATTTCATAGAATTCAACAGTTCATTTCATCATTAAGTAAACCTATTTTTGAAAGCCTATTTTATATCAGAGTAGCATTGAATTTGTGAGAAAGGAAGTTTCCAAAAACTTTCTCTTCCACAGCGTACAGAGAGCTCTGCCTAATTTCACCTGGCAGAAAATTGATTTCTCAGCAAGACAAACCTGGTGGAAACAAACAATGACAGATAATTGGAAACATCGGACGAATTGTTTTGTTCTAAAATGAAAATAAAAAATAGAGATTGGAATAAAATCTTCATTTAATTCACTATTATGTTCCGCACGCATATAGCTTTCCTTTTTTATATTTTAAAAGTATTTAGTGTACTTTGAATCCATTATTATTATTCACTATATTGTTGCATCATGATTAATGCGCGTATTTTTAAATTTATTTATAATATCATTTTTGATAATTTATTTATTCTTATAAAACAGAATATTATTATTAAATAATATGTACTATAAAATCATTGATATTTTGATACACTGACTACACCACCTGCTTTAAACTTTGATGTGTTAAATAAAGAGATATTCTAGGTGTTACCTAAAACTATAGTTGTCTTATTATTGACTGGTTTAACCTTGTTGGATGGTTGAGACACGTTCTGGAAAGATGCAAGACGCGTCTAAGGAGAGAAACAAGACTGAAGAATCTGCCAAACCGCAGCCTGGTGAAACAATATTTATATATTGTATCTAAATTATTTACTCTGTTTAAATGTAAAATAAAATAGAATAATTTGTATTTGACTCAGTGTTATTTCTCTCGTATATACAGTATTATTGTATAAACCTTTATTCATGATAAAATTGTGAAAAAAGTTTTAAAATGACAAAATATTTTCTCACAATAAGTTTATATTTATTACAAAACGCTAGCTTTCAAGCGATAATCGCTCTTCAACGGGATTAATAAAACATCGACCATATCTTCCAAAAAATAGTGGATGTTTTATTAAGCCCGTTGAAGAGCGATTATCGCTTGAAAACTAGCGTTTTGAAATAAAAGAAACTCATTGTGAGAAAATATTTTGTAATTTTGAAACTAAACTTCTCAAACTCTCTAATCTAATCTCTCAAACTTCTCTAATCGTTTCAGAAAATGTAATCACACAGAATATAACGTTTAACAACTATTTCTAAATGACATAAGTGTTATTAAACAATAAATATAAATAAAATGCATTAGCGCGGCATCTGTTATCCGAAATTCGAACTATTTTTGATGCGTATGATTCTTTTTAAATAAAATAAATTTCTACTGCTCATACCGCAATGATAAAAATATTAGGAGCCCTGCCTCATCAGTGGTGAAACCTTCCAGCGGTTACGCCAGTTTATTTTGCCATACCTCTCTATTACTATAAAAATCATTTTTTTTGCTTATCCCTAGTACACGAGGTACAGGCCATGATAATCATAGTGGGTAGTTAGTGACTGCTTTTACTGTAAGCGCATTAAATGTCTACACATGTGAAAAGCAGTTCGACTTTGCACTTACAAATGTGCCAGAGCCCCGTTTTGTTACTTGCACTCGCTGGTGGGGTTGGACTTTTGCAAGAATCGGGAGCCATTGGAGCATTTCTTTTTAAACAGAAAAATGAGTCCAATGCGGGAATCGAACCCGGGTTGTAGTGGTCGAAAACCAAACGGTTTAACCAGCCTTCCACCGACCCCCAAAAATCATAATACAATAATATAGCTGCATGGTAGATTAAACCTGCGTAACCGCTAGAATGGTTTCACCATTGATAAGCCAGGTACTCCTGATATTTTTATCATTGCAATAATAGCAGTAGAAATTTGTTTTATTCAAATATAATCAAACGCTTCAAAATAGTTCAAATTACTGATATCATTTACTGACACAATAAAATAAGACCTAATCCAAATAATATAATAGTATGTGACGTTTAGGCAACAGCATTGTCAACATCATCAGACAAAAGAATAAAAAATTCACAATTTATTTTTATTCTTTTGTCTGATGATGGTGATAATGCTGTTGCCAAAACGTCACATACTATTATATTATTTGAATTAGGTCTTATTTAATTGTGTCTATAATCTATAATCCAAATTATGCTTTATCATTTTTGATATCATTTACTGTTTATTAACTTTCTAAATAGGATTCATTTGCCTCTGATAAGGTTACATGAACAACTATTGATTTTATGAAGATACTTCGTATACGATATCATTAATGGTTTTGTATTTTTCACATCTGTGAATCTGCCTGAATTTATATGGGGAAAATCGAGACCCAGGATTGTCGTCTCTAAGTTCTTTGTTTTAAAATATTTAATAAATATGGGAAATATTTTATAAATAGGTTTTTAACTTTTAAATAGACAATTTTAAATTATATTTCGACATTTTTCATTTTAATTTAGACACATGGAATTTTCTATAAAAAGTCCATGTTTCTAAATTGAAATGAAAAATATCTAAATATAAATTAAAATTGTCTAATTAAAAGTTAAAATCCTATAGATGATGTGAACAACAGAACTTTGACTAAATGTTTTCGCAATGATTTCATCTAGTAATTTTCGTTATATTATATAATATTTGAACAAATACATGTCCAAGAACTCACTGAATACAGCGCATTAAAATATATCTGAAATACTCTATTCATACTTGGAAATATTATTGCTCATACTTTAGAAATATAATTTCAAAATCAATTATATACCTGAATAACAAATAAAAACAAAATATTAAAAAATGAATGAAGCTTCCGAGGTTAAGTTTCTTGTGCAACTTTTTATTTTCAAGCTTTCGGACTTATTAGTCTTTCAACAGGATTATCACGTTAACAACTTGAAGGACTGACAAGTCCTAAAGCTTGAAAATAAAAATTTGCACAAGAAACCTAACCCTGGAAGCTTCATTCATTTTATAATATTATAAATCCGGGAAAAATGTTTATTTATAATCAAGAGTTAAATACAAAAAAATATTTGCAAAGAGGTTATTTTATTCAGGCATTCATATGAACAAATTTTCATCTGAATTTAAAGATATGACATCTTGTTGCATGGTTTCTCATTCAAATTATTCATAACAAAGGCCATCATGGCAGAAATAACTAATCTTAGTTCTTATGTTCGAAATAGGCCATAAATTCAATATATAAAACTCTGCCTGCCACTACTGTAATATACCGTCCAAGTCAGAAAGATTGATTCTCGAATCCCTCATATCTAAACATAAGAACAGTATTGTAACATAGTATTTATTAATTTTATTTATGTAACATAGTATTTATTAATTTTATTATTTTTTATTAACAGAGTGGTCATTTTTATGTTTATATCTTGCGACTCTGTAAATTTCCCTCGTGGCTTATCTTTTGTTTTCAATTCATAGTTTGTTCTTCCCTGAAATAAATTGTTGTCTCCTCCTGAAGTTTTTGTCTTCCCTTATTTTCTACGTGGCATTCTGGTGGAGATGCCGGGTAAGTTAGAGAAGACAAACTGAAGATCGCCGAGAAGAATTTGGAGCCATGGGTGCTGTAATCCACATTTTTAGAGACTGGCTCCAGGATACCATCGCCGTGTCAAAGCCAAGACTTCCTTCCAAGATGACGATGTCCCTATAGACGACGATACGACGACAAAGCCGCTCTTCACGCCGCAAGAAAATGGACGCAACGGTACTAGGGACAAAGTTCCAAGACTTCGATGGAATCCTTGGCAGAAGCACGTCAAATCCACGTCAGTATCTACAATAATTGCTAGCTGTGGGTTACAGCTCCCATAGGGAAGAAGCTATGTAACATAGTATTTATTAATTTTATTTATGTAACATAGTATTTATTAATTTTATTATGTAACATAGTATTTATTAATTTTATATTTTTTTTTATTAACAGAGTGGTCATTTTTATGTTTATATCTTGCGACTCTGTAAATTTCCCTCGTGGCTTATCTTTTGTTTACAATTCATAGTTTGTCCTTCCCTGAAATAAATTGTTGTCTCCTCCTGAAGTTTTTGTCTTCCCTAATTTTCCACGTGGAAGTATCAACAGAAGAATAAACATCCCAGAACAATTATGTCATACTTCAAATCAATATTAAACAGCCATCATTTTGTATATCTCGTCCCCTTCCAATGCTTACTCTTAATTGTAACTTTGCCTGTTGATGAGAGATAGCTCGAATTCTCCCGGTGTTTTTAATGAAGAAACTTATTGCGGAAGGTTTTCGATATTTTATGAATGTTTCAAACTATTGAAAACTTTTCTGCAGAATAAAAACTAGAATTAGAAAGATACAGAGATGATTGACAAGGTCCCTTCGCGAATATGGACAAGCAAAATGGCGAAGCGTTCCAACTAAAGAAAATAATAAAATTAGGATATATAATTATATGGAAGTAAATATCTTTCGCTAAGAGTTTGTTGAATATCTAAACCGCGAGTTGTCGCGCTCTCAAAATTGGCAATTTTGACAATTATAAAATTATTTTGCGGAAGGATTTTGAAACTACTTTCCAAATCCTTCAACTTATTTCAAATAGAAAATTCCCTTATATGTCTTTAAACCACCGACCAATTCTCTCTATCTTCTTCTTCCTTATCTGTGCTACTTCTCGCAATTAAATAATGGTTTGAATTAAAATTATTTATTGCCAGTTGCAAATAAGACACGCTATATCCGATCTGGATAATTGCGCTTGAAACTATTTACCATAATTCATATTTATAAAATAAAAGGATTTAAAAGCGCGAATGTTTCTTTCATACATAAAACGAACTTCTACTGTCCTTACTGCGATGAAAAAATATATTGGGAGGGCTTGGCTCATCAGTGGTGAACCCTCCCAGCGGTTTCGCCAATTTAATTCACCACTGATGAGCCAAGCCCTCCCAATATATTTTTCATCGCAGTAAGGACAGTAGAAGTTCGTTTTATGTATAAAAGAAACATTCGCGCTTTTAAATCCTTTTATTTTATATGTATAAATGGCGCGTTATTGCTTTGTGATAATTCATATTGTAGTTATGCAGACCTTTTATTATGAATAGACAGCTTCATGTAGCTTGAGGAACTACACTACTATGCGAATTGATTTAAATCAATGTAAATAATTAATAAGTTACTTTAGAATATAACTCATTGTAAATAGCTCAACTTTCTCTCTAATACTAATTATTACAGATAACTTCATTAAATCAACTTCCATCATTGCTTAACATATTGTGAATAACTACCTTGCGCTTTCTTCTATCTGCTTATGTTTTTGCTTATTTGTTTAATGTATATGTTTATTTAATGTTCTTTTTCTTAATTGTTTATTATATTTTTGATAATTCTGTTACCTAATCTACTACATTTATTGTAAATAGTTTCAAGCGCAATTATCCAGATCGGATATAGCGTGTCTTATTTGCAACTGGTAATAAATAAATAATTATCTGTAATAATTAGTATCTTGGAGAGAGAAGGTTGATCAAGTTGAGCTATTTACAATGAGTTATGTTCTAAAGTAACTTATTAATTATTTACATTGATGTAAATCAAATCGCATAGTAGTGTAGTTCCTCAAACTGCATGAAGCTTTCTATTCATAATAAAAAGTCTGCAGAACCTAATGACATGTAGAAAGTGAATCTGAATCGTATTTGAATAAAATATCGATTGGATTTCGTAGAAATGACTGAAAAAATATAAAACCTCGGGAGGTCAAAGCTATTATGTTTTTCAATCCTAATTAGAAAAGATGTAATATCGCATTCATACTCAAGTAGGATTTCCACTTAGTGAGAAGTAAAAACAAAACAAATTAATAAATACGCACACAATTTGCAATTCATATAAAAAATCTTGTTTCATATAATTAATTAGATATTTTATAAAAAATATCAATTTTATAGTAAACACTCTCTTTGTGTTGCTTATTTTGATTCAACAAGAGAGAGTTTGATATAAGAGGGCTTACAAAAAACGTTCTTTCGCGTTGAACGAATTATTCAAACGTTTTTGCCCCACTTAGACATCTCCTGGAAGGTTTTTAGGGTCCAAAATACGTCTTGAACTTCTGGTAAAACCATCTGAGGTGGGTAAAGGACATTCGGCAGATGTCAGGATGGAACATTCGCCCTAGATGTGGAACGCAGAAGAACTTCCAAGAATTCAACGGCTGTACCTACAACGCCATGTTATCAGGGACTATTCCTCACTTCCTAGATTTTGAAGTATTGGTAGAAAGCATGATCAGTAAGTGATGGCTACTCACAGATCAAATTGAAGAATATTTGTCCATATAATCATCAAAAGTCAATAACAACTTAATTTATATAATAAAAAAACATAAAAACTGAAGGCTTTTGTAAACATTTCTACCCCTCCTCAGACATCAGGAGGGTTAATTCAGCTATTTAAGCATATATCAGTAATTTAAGCGTGCCAAATACGTCTTTCACCTCCAGGTAAAACCATCCGAAGTGTGTAAAGGCCACTCAGAAGATGCCAGGATGAAACATTTGGCCTAAATAAAGAACCTTCTAGAATTCAACGGCTGTACTTAAAATGCCATGTTATCATGGACTATTCCTCATTTCCTAGATTCGGAAGTATTGGCAGAAAGCATGATAAGTGAATGATGGCTAATAATAGATCAAAATGGAGAATATTTGTCCATATCATCATCAAAAGTCGATAACGACTAGATTTTTATAATAATAAAACGTAAAAAAGTGAATGATTTTGTACCCAGTTGAAGATGAGTAGATCTCGGCGTTGCATTAACAACTAAAGATTCCATTTTTTCTCTCTCTCTCTAGCTATAATCTTCAATCATACAAATATATACTATCCACTTACCTATTGACTTCTATAAATTTGAGCAAATCATTCTGTTGCCTGGAGGCGAATTCTCATAGTTTGTTATTGGATTCTGAAAACTCTTAAATATATTGAATTTAATAAATTGATAATCATATTCATGAAATTATAATGGCAGAATTGGTAATATATTCATAGATTAAAGTAAATATTTTAAGGGAAAATTTGACTTTCTTGCTGTAGAATAGCTATATTTGAATTTAGCGCTCGCCTAAGTCGGTTAGCAAGTTCCACCCCTAAATAATAATGGAAAACTTTATCCCATTAATGTTTGTGTAAAATTAGCATATTCCGGGATTGTACCAACTCGCTGAGTTAATTATTGTTTTACCTATCAAGAACAAAGGGGGACTATGCAAATTGACACCTGTTAATTTATAAAACAAGGTAATAAGACCAAATCCAAATAAATAAATAGTGTGTGACGTTTCGGTAACAGCGTTGTTATCATCTTCAGACAAAAGTACTGATTTATTAATTTGGATTTGGTTTTATTACCTTGTTTTATAATCTATAATCCAAATTGTGCCTTATTAACTTGTTAACTTAAAAATTTAAATATTATTGCTTTATAATTCTAAGAGTGTTTCAGTTATCGATTTCACCTATTCTTTATTCAATAGATGTGAATAACACCAATGAAAACACCAAAACGCGAATGTTCATTTTCACACTTCACAATCAAACTTCTACTGTCCTTAATGCGATCAAAAATATATTGGAAGGATTTGGATCATCAGTGGTGAACCCTCCCAGCGGTTTCGCCAATTTAATCTACCAGACTGCTTCTTTAAAGCTCTAATACTGTATTGTATCATTCTGCTTTTATATGCAACACTGAAGGGTGGAATCTTAGAAATGGTATTTAAGAAAACTATGAACATAAGTTTTTAGGACAGTAGAATTACATTTAAATAGATGTAAATGCATTAAAAGATGTGAATATACTGTATATGAATTGAACAATGAAACTGATTTCTGATGATGTGAGTTTCGTTTACTTTGCAAAGAAACCATTCTCTAGAAACCTCTTACATTATTTATTACATATTCTACATATGGTAACTGTATGAAAAAGTGAAAGTTGAATAAGCTTATGATTTTGCTTTGTTTTAAAAATGAATTGATGATTATTCCATATGCTTGAATTGAATATTACACCTTACTTCTATATATTGTATTGCTTAAAATGGAACACAACAAAACAAATTTAAACTACAATTGCAAATGATTTGATAACTAACGAAGAAAAAAAAACAATAACATTTAAAAATTATGATGATAACAAATTGAATATGTCTGCCAGAAAAAATGCTTCTATGAATTAAAAAAAAAAGAATAATTACAAACTTAACATATAAAATTAAAACAGTATCAATATACCGATTTAATTGGTCAGATAACGTAGAAGAAAATAAGGAACAAACAATAAACAAATGATTTTATTGAAATGTCTAACTTTTATAATCAATCACTTTAAAGGGGATAATGCCATTATAATATACATATCGTACAAACCAAATCTAATTGTCACACATCAGAAACGACACAATGAATGTCGCAATGCGTCCACTTCTATATAAAAACAACGATATTAAGTTATTAAAGCCAAGTTATTCTGGAAAAGGTAAAATTGAAAATTCTCGAGCAATATCGAACAAATACAAAAATCGATTCACCAATATTTTAACAAAGTAAAATATAAACTAAAGATGTTTTCGACAGAAAGAGAGATATTTATTGGATTTAAAGGTAAAATAATTAAAAATATAAAAAATCCAATTATTTATTTTTTAAATACTCTAATATGAAAGTAGGTTGAATAAAATAATTATAAATCCGCTATTTCCCCGGTATATATAAATATAATAATTTAGGAATTTAATATATTAAATTACGATATATAAACCTTGGTACATCCCCATTCCTAACGAATCTTCTTTCCACACCCCTACTAAGGAAGAACAAACGGCGCGATTTCAAGATTACAAACAAGATTACAATCTTAGAATTCTCAAATTTAATTGAAAATTCAAAACATTCTCGAAATGCCTCAAATGTGATTCCCAACCAGCCAGTCCTGAACATCTATTGAATTGTATCAAATCATCCAAAAAAGACCTCAGGGAAAATCCCAGGACTATAAAAAATGAGACAATGGAACCTAATGGAGTTCGTTTAAACAACTTGAGGAATAAGCAACAACAACGATATATTAAAATGCATAAAACTCTATTTTAAAATCTGTACCACATGAAATACCAAAAGATGGCAAAGTTAGTTGACAAAGAGCTAAAAAGGTTTATATTTAAATGTTTAACTGAGGGTGTCGCTATTTCCCAGGGTCCCTATCAGTCCTTATCTCTCAGGACGATGGCAACGCCCTTTCGCCTTAGTAATTGCCCGCTGTCTTGAGAAATGGTTGTGTTGCTTTTTAGTTCCCGTGTGTAGTAAGCAGACTCATTATAATCCTTCTTGTAGGATGTTATTAAATCTCCCCTGTACTGATGAAGGCCCAAAGCCCGAAACCATGGTATATAGGTTGGTCATTCGTCTAAAATATCCGAAACTGGTGTTGTGGCTCTTTCCTTACCATCACTAGTGAGCTCTTTAACTAGGATGAAGCGAAGTGCCCTCGTTCTGATGTACAAGTAAAGGAAGATATGCCTCTTTTGGTACATGAATATCATTCTCCCGCAACATTATGATGATATATTTATATATGTTATATTAAAATATTATTTTACTTAAAATTATATTTCATAGATACAAAACTCTGTTAAATCGACCGCCAGAGGTCACACTTCCCCTATAAAAACTCGTTGTTGTTCTATCTCAATGGCCGGCTCAAAACCTTTGTACATTATGTAAATAATTATTTTGTATTCCTTATTCTACTCGTCTTAAGCCAGGCAGTACTTTTATCAAATTATGTTCTTTTATATATTAATGGCCAAAAATGCAAATTTTAAAAATATTATATTAAGAAATGAGATTAAGAAAATATCAAAATATTAAAAGTTTGGGTCTTCAAATATAAGATAGATATATATATTTGAAAATAGAGCAATCCATTAATAAATCTTTAAATAAAAAGGCATATATTGGATCAAAATATCATTTACTTTATCAATATTTCAGTTGGCTGAACGCCAACCTTTATTAAGGTGTTATAACATATTTAATGCGTGTCAACAACAAACTCAGCGCCACATAACGTCAATAGAATTAAGTTTAAAAATAATTTCTACTTATATTTAATGGGGAGAGAAGAAAAAGGTTGGCATTCAGCCAACTGAAATATTGGTGAAATAATGGATATTTTGATCCAAAATATGCCTTTTTATTTTAATAAATATATATATATATATATATATATATATATACTAGGGTAATAAACATAGTGCATCGTTCTGATGCATTTTTAAAAGGAATGATGCCTCTTTAGGTACATATATATACATATACATATACATATGTATATTAAAAATGGCATATCCTGACCAGGAGCACATGTGCTTTACAGAAGGCAGAGCCTTGTATATATATATATATATTATGATTATAGATATGATTATATATATAGATTTGATTATATATATATATATAATCAAATCTACTTGATATAAATTATCATTGTTATCAGCTTACTCATTAACTTTTAAATATAGAATCACTATTATATTTTTATTATATAGTTTTTACAATATATATATATATATTATATAATCTAAAAATATTATTTAATCTAAAAACTTAAATATTCCTATATTTAAAAAATATATATATTTTATTTTATTCATTGATAATTTTATTTTTTGTTATCATCGTTTTTTGAAAGACTTTCAGTTTTAGTTGTTTAGTTTTTAGTTGTATAATTTTGTTGTAAATATGCGTAGTTAACCAATCAATCCTTTTAAATCACTAATATAGGATTAAATTATAAATTCTATATAATGTGAAAACTAACAAATGTGTAATCTTTCCTCAAGTAATTGAAAATAAAAGCTACTTGACGGTAAATATTTATCTTTTTTTATCACGACTGCACCTCAACCCTTTATCTTATCGATCCTTTGTCTTATCAAGCCTAATCTAACAACAACACAAAATATTCATAACATATATATATATATATATATATATAATCATTTTCGCAATAATTTTATTATTTGTTGATGAAAACAAAATTGTTGTTGTTTTTATTGAAAAATATAAAATTGAAATTTAGAAAAAAAAAAAAATATATATATATATATATATATATGTTTAGTATCACAAAAAAAAAAGTGTTGTTTAGAAATTGTTAAAATTAATTAATAAAAATATTTATTTGGACAATGTATATACACAGAAGGTATAAGGTGTGTTTCTCTCTTATTTCCCATAAGAATTAGAAATTTTCACATTAGAAAAGGAAAAAGCTAGGTTTTAAAATATAAATCGTGAGTGCAATAATAAATTAGTACTTTTCAATCGGATAGAGGTTGTGTCAAGATTTTATAAAGTGTTATCACGATTCTTTATCCGCCACGAATATTCGCTCAGAGATGCACTTGTTATAAAATATATTGATTCATACTTTTTTACTTTAATCAATTTCTACGCCTTTTTGTAGCAAAGAAAAACAATGTGAAACTGACATCATTGAAACCTCTGCAATAAAAAATAAACATCTCTCATTAATAAAAAGGAGTATGAATATTTGATTGGAAACAATTACCATCTCGCCACCGGTATTTATTACACGAAAGATCATTAAAAACAACACGGAGAGGAAAGATGTCGTGTTGGCGTCACACAAATTTTTTCGTTAGCTCCTGCGCATTGTTGGAGCGCTGTGGGATCCCCATTGTAAGATGAAAAACAATGGCGATCTCTCTTTCTTTGAGGGCGTGACTCCAATCAGGATCGGTGTACATATCAGATGTTCCGAGCTGCTGGCTTGGTAGGCCAGACCTTGAGGCCGCGGTTGGTAAACGCCGACACTCCCTCCAAGGCGACGGTCGAGGAAAATGTCACCTCTCCTCTGACGCAAGCGCCCATTGCGTGCGTTTCTTTCTCAGCAGCGTCCGATGAAATAAAAAAAGAAGAAAGAAGTAAAGAAGGAAAAGTGGTATCATGCCACACGCAATTATATAATTGTAAGTGGAATAAATAAATCGAGAATATAAAAGGCCCACAACTCCGCATTAATATTTAAGAATAACTTTTTTCTTCTTTTGTTGATGTGTCAAGTGTGTTGCAAGCTTAATAAAATATATTTTGCAAAATATTATGTATGCGCATTTTATATTATAGGTAAATAAATATAGAGGTGTTAATCACACAAATTATATAATTGGATATTGTTATGTATGAGAGGGTGTAAGAGATGGCTTTAAATATAACTCAGGCTACTGAATAATTAAGCTGTTAATTATATACATCTAAAATATTGCTGCTATCTAATAATATTATTATTTATTTACGTATACAAATGTACGTAGATGTTTTGTTTTTAAATAGACAAGATAATGATAGTTTTTTAAAATTTGATCGCAATCCCTCCGTTTACAAACCTTGACAAGTTTATAGTAAATATCCTTTTTTATTTTGGGTTTTTCCCATCGTCGACTGAATTTTTCACAGCATAACTTTTTCCTGAGTGTAGGTTCGTAGCCAGCTATAAAGGTAAGGTTTAAACCAAAGTTCTAAATTCTTTTAATTTCTGGATCTGGATTGCACAGTAGTAAGTCAGGATCTCTGAATTTGATTTGAAATTTAGGATTTTCAGTTTCTTTTTTCACCCAATTAGGAAATATAGATTAAATATAAAAGAGATTATGATGAAGTTTCATCATATGTCAAAACACTGCAGATTTAAAGCATAAATTCTATGCAATATATATATATATATGTCATAATATATGCTCTTCCAGGATTAATAAAACAAATCTACAGTCGACCAGAGAGAGAGAGAGAGAGAACGCAGCTAAGGCCGGTCACTTGATATAGCAGTCACATTCCAAGGGGGCGACCGCAGGGCCTTTTCTTGGAACCTCAGTTCTATGTTTACTCAGTCGGGGGGGTGGTGGACACACAAGACGTGCATTTCCGCGGTGGCAGCCCGCTAGCGCTCCCTCTCTCCCTCGGTTTGCTGGGTTCCATCTTCCAAACTTGTTGTTTCCTTATTTCTCACTCACCACATTATTATCACTATAGTGCCACATCGAGAGTCGACAGGATCATATCACATATATATATATATAAACACACTACAGTATAATAAACTTCAAACCTAAACACTTCTCTTAAATAGATGATTGAGTACTTCAAACACACAACAATATATTTTAAAATTTCAATCCAGAGTTATTTAAATATTTGAATTACCTATAATGTATTTAAATGTTTCAAAGCGCAAGTTGGGAGAAGAAAATGATATATTTGGTAAAAATAATTTTAAAATCCAATAACTATATATTTTTATATTTATACTAGCGTATGTACCCGGCTTCGCCCGGGTTTTACCCGAGTAAAGGTTTGTCTAACGAACATTTGTTAAAACAATTCTCTTTTTTCCGGTCCCTTGAAACATTCTCGATAAGTTGAATGAAATCAATATTAATTGGTTCCCTCGGTAAATGGAAGTTAAAGGAATAGTATCTTTGCCTTGGAATTGTATCATTATTCTTGTCTCAAATAAATTGCCGTGTCGTTAAATGATAAAACTAACTTTGACTTGTGCGCAAAATTCCCACGCTCTACGGGCGGAGATCAGAGCTTGGTTAAGTGGTTTCGTCAGTGTAGAGGACAAAACGTTCCGTCGGCGGTTTCATGTTCAAGTCTTTCGCGCAGTCTCTTGGGATTAAAATATTTGCTTCAAGCCAGGGGTGGCTCTCAAATTATATATAAAAAAAACGACACAGGATATCAATCAAAAGATCTGCGTAGAGAGCGCCAGCGTGGATATTTCCATGTGTTCGCAAAGGATTGACGACCTAAACCAACTTTTGAATGGCTATGACCTATGGTTATCGTCAGATTTCTACTAATTCACCTGGTTCAAATCACATTAATAGGTACCGCTCAGCAAGAGCAACCTAGTTCATGATAATTGAACAATGAATAATATGTGAAAGTTATTCACATATTAAACAATTTTTAACGCAGGATTCAATCCCGGTTCATGACTGTCGGGAATCGAGCGTGTTACCGTCTCATCCACCGACTTATTTTTATCTACTAATTCAAAAATGAATAGAGGTTCGTATCAAGCAAATTGAAAGGGAAAACAGGAAACTTTTATCAAGTTGGTATGCTTACAGGACGAAACTATGCAAAAACTTCTATATAAGTTATTTAATTTTTAGTATCGCATTTATATTTATTCTAATTTTATATTTAAATGATACTCATTATTTCTTTTGATTTTTATATATCGTATATATCGTCTTGCACAATTATTTTAACTTTTTTAAATAAAGTACAACACTTAAAATAAAATATGTTTCTTATACAATCTAAAATTAGAAAAACTTTCAAATCGGTAACCTCAAGGAGATATCCATTATAAAGCACTAATATTTGAATTAGTTTTACTTAATATATTAGCCCTGAAAGACCCAAGGTCATCAGGCATGGAGCAGACTTTCTGCCAAAACCTAAGCCTATCTCCGTCGCAAGGTGGCGCTGCTTGCGAGTTAAATCGACAAATCTGCAAATAACTCTAAGGGTATTCAAGATATTCAAGAAATTATTTTTCAGAAACCTTCCCAGTACTATATTAAATAATTTCCCAAAGTTTCATGGCGTTCCAATGAGTGGTTTGGTCAGGCATAAAGGACAGACAGACACACATATACATACAATCATTTATATATATATAGATATATGTACAGTTTTCGAATAGGCGTACCTTTCCGACTTTAAAGTAAATTAAAACAACGCATTTGTTTACCACCCGAATTCAAAACTCATGGGCAGTGTAAAAATGCGTTATAACAATATCTCTGACAAATTTAGATAAAAGCTAACCAGTGAATGATATGACCTACAATAAAGACAAAGACAAAGTGATCTGCTCAAGACATTCTTGACTTTAAACCTTCCCTTCAACTCAAGGATCAAAATGACCCTGTGGATCAGAACTTGGCCGACGCGAGGGTGGCGTGGACGTCGATGAATGGCCGAAGAGCCAGTCCTGTAAGTAGGTGACTGCTGTTTGATTTTGTAAACTTCACGAATGACGAGTTTGAAGGAACTGCAGGACCAATACCTATGGGTCTACGATATGTCGACAGTAACATAGGTGATACAAGTTTCTCTAAGTATCTTGATATCAGGATGAAAGGCAAAAAGTTAGTTCTATATACATAATAAGCTTGGATAAACCTGATTCTTTTGGAAAAGGTCGAAAAAGGGAAGGTCATGTTAATATGATTTCGATTTTTGGCTTTGTATTCATGATTATTTCGCTATATGCAAATAATTAAAATAAGTTGGAACATCCAACAAAAATAACAGCCGAATTTTGAATGCTAATTTGAAGACTAATTCACACAATAAATTAGACAATTCGCATAAAGTAATATATTCAAATATAATGTATTCTCGTGCTTTCCAAATGAATGTAAAACCATATTTATTTATTAATATGGAGTAAGAAGTCTTTCTATTGGTACACAATTTATTGAAAAAACATTATTTTAGTATTTACACGCATTGGGAAAACTTGTTAAGTTTTTTAAAACGCATTTTTATATTTTCTCTCTTATTCTCATTATTTATTTGTATATTATATGATATGTAGATTAGGATCTTTTATATCTCATTTACACATTGGTTTTATCAATAAAGAAGTTTATGATATACACTACTGTGGCCATTATAACATCTACATCAGGAAGTGAGGAATAAAATATATTATATTGAGACACAGACAAATACCTCTAGATGACAGTTAATAAACACTTACCACAATTGAAAATAACACAGGATAACCAATTGTGAACAAAATTCTTGTTCCCCCTCCAAAAGAAAAAAGATGACCAAACCAAATAATTTAAACCTCTTCAAGTTTTATCTATGAGTGTAAAATTATGATATAATATAAATTAATTATATTTGACCAGTAATAAACATCTAAATAATATTGAAATACAAAAAGTAGAAGAAAAAAAAAGAGTCATATTTGTGATTACACTAACGTATGTTTTAAACACGAAAATATCTCCGAAGTCTGAGAAGGGAGCGAGAAGAAATCAAATTATTCGCCCCATTGTAAATAAAATAATCAATATAAATGTTATAACTTCGAGTCGCTTTATTAAAGTCTTTCAAAATTGCTTTGAGAAATAGATTAAGCGCAAGATATTTTCTGGCAACTCGTTTATTTCTCCAGTTTCAACGAGAGGCGTAAATATTCAATAAACAATTTTACTCCTCTTTCACTTTGTCGGCTGTATTTTGTCTATATTTTATAAATTTTCATTGAAGAGTTAAATGGACCAAAAAATTCTCCCAGTCCCATTTATTATCAAAGAGAGATTAAAACTCATATTTTTTTTTCTATGGAAGGAAGTGATGTGTGGTCTTGTTGTTGGGTCCCATAATTGGTTTTCCATATTGAGAGGTTCTAACACTGAATAGAACGACAGGAATATAGCCCATCTCTTGTTCTTTTATCGAGGTCGAACTTGGTTTTCAACTATTGGAAACATTAATTAATTTCGATTTTGACACTTTTGAGTTTTTAAAATTGAATAGTTTTGGATACCTCCCCCCGGCACTAGATTTGTCGATATATTATAAATCTTTATATATTTAATATTAGATTGAAATATATAAATTTCCTTTTGTCTTTCTATGATTCCAAACAATTCGAAGAGAATTTGAGCTATATTTCCAAAATATTCGACAACATTTCGAGCAAAATGTCTTTTTTATATAGTTTTATAAAAGAATAACCTCTTTTATATGAAACTAATAAAGCCAAAGGATGAGACTGGGATCTTTCTGCTAGACGTAGAATATTCTGTGCAAGAAAATCTACCACTTGACATTCTGACAACAGTACAAATTCAACCATTTGAAATCTTGGAGTCGGTACTCTGTCAATGGATATGAGTTCTTTGGTATTTCATGGCAGATTGGTGATAGGTCTAGATGTCATACTGTCGTTCTGAAGATTCAGCTCTATTCTTAGGCTATATTATCACTCTCTCCTCTGGGCCTGAGGTCTCCGTCGTTACTTAGGGCCTCTAATATGTTTATTCTCCACGCGTGTATTGTACATATTGTTACATCAATTTTAATGTGCCTTACATTTATTCAAAATATTCTATGATATTTAATATTTATTTAAAACAGAATATTTAGATTAGCATCATTCCTTTTAATAGTTTCACTCCTTTTGTAATATTTATTGTACATATATCTTTATTGCTTATTGGAACGGGAGAGGACCTAGACGAAGACTGCGGATCGCAACCTACCAGGAAGACAACGAATAAATAAACCCAATAACTTTGAAAGGTAATTATTTTTATTTAATTTTTATTTATTTACTTTTAATATGGAAACCCGCTCGGGAAACGTGTATAACACCAAGAAGGAAGAAACCAAGGTCGACGACCCTGCAAAGATTCAACTTGGTGCAACAATATATACATATTGGATATGTAAATGTCTGTAGTAAATATTAATAATCCCTCAAATATATTATAAAGTTGCAGGGGTACAAAAGTGGAATTTCATCTCTCTCTTTACCTTAACTCAACTTTATTAAGAATAAACTTACAATATTCCAATAAACTGTGAAAGCGAAGATCATTCAGGTTAAAAATACAAAAACACTAAATTTCAGAAATATTGTGATTCATTTAGGAAAATATAGTTTATATTTAAAATCGTTATTTGTAGAAATTGTGTAAAACGCGTACTGAACAAACTAAAAATGTATTAACAATATGAGATGATACTTAATAGAAAAAAAATGCAATTTATTGAAATCGCAATTATTAAAGTAATTGAAAACAAATTATTACTGAAAATGCGGGTAAAGAAGTTAGAAGAAAGGAGTTTTGATTGAAAACCTAAGATTTCAGGAATGGTGTGAAGACACGACCTGTACAAAAGAAAACAAAGATAAATAGAGAGTCAATTCTCTGAAACGGCACCGTTGGGACATTCAGCCTGGCCCACCCTCTCCTCCTATAAAACATTTATAAACTAATACACCACAAGTCATTTTCTTCCTTCCCCGGATTTACTTTTAGGCGTGGGTGTCCACTGTTTTTTGTTTTCTGGGCGGGGAACTAAATTCTCACATAACTCCGTCCATTAGCATCGAAACTTATTATACTTCCTGTATTCTTCTTGTATTATCCTTCAGGACTTCGTGTTACTTTCTTAAAAACTTTGGGAATTTCTTTCTACTTTTTATTTAATGCTTGTCTAGTTAGTGCAAATTAATTCTATTTGATTAACAAAAGAATGTGAAAAAAATAATATTTCAGAGTACAAATAAGTTTTGAGGGATTTGCAAAAGAAGCCACAACAAATATTATATAAATAGCATCGGACCTTGTAAGGTTTCATGTGAAGGCTTCATCATTTCCCCAAAAAAATCAGAAGAAGTCTTTTCACTCAAGTGTAAGTAACTTTTTTTGGTGCTCTAACCATGTCAACCTTTTTGCCAACAAAATACAATTTGCGGGAAGCGCTGCTTTTTTGTTTTAATTTGAAGAAAAGTGCAACTGATGGACATCGATTGCTGTGTGAGGCATATGGTAAACATGCTCTATCAATAAAATCATGTGAGTACTGGTTTCGGCGTTTCAAAAGTGGCGATTTTGACACCAGAGACAAAGAACGCGTAGGGAGGCCAATAAAGTTCGAAGACGCTGAGTTGGAGGCTTTATTGGACGAAGATTCAAGACAAACTCAAGAGGAACTCGCTGAAACCTTGGGAGTGACTCAACAAGCGATTTCGAACCGTCTCAAGGTCATGGGTATGGTGCAAAAACAAGGAAATTGGGTTCCATATGAACTCAAGCCAGGAAACATCGAGCGCCATATTTGCACGTGCGAACTACTGCTCAAAAGACAAAATCGGAAGGGTTTTTTTTGCATCGAATCGTGACGGGGGACGAAAAGTGGATTCACTACGACAACCCAAAGCGCAGAAAATCGTGGGTTAAGCCCGGTCATGCATCAACTTCATCGGCCAAACCGAATATTCATGGCAAGAAGCTAATGCTGTGCTTCTGGTGGGATCAGCTCGGAGTGATCTACTATGAGCTACTTCAGCCTAACGAAACCATCACTGGAGAACGTTACCAACAACAATTGATGCGATTAAGCCGAGCATTGAAGATTAAACGCCCACTATATGCCAAAAGACATGACAAGGTGATCTATCAGCACGACTACGCTCGGCCACATGTTGCAAAAGTTGTCAAGGAGACTTTGGAGGCGCTTCAATGGGATGTCCTACCCCACCCGCTGTATTCATCAGACATTGCTCCTTCAGACTACCACATGTTCCGTTCGATGACACATGGCCTGGCCGAGCAGCACTTCACTTCTTACGAAGAGGCGAAAAATTGGGTCAATGTTTGGATCGCCTCAAAAGACGAGGATTTTTTCGACACGGAATCCGTATGCTGCCTGAAAGATGGGAAAAAGTCGTAGCTAAAGACGGACAATACTTTGAATGAAATATATTGTACTGATTTCTCTCTGAATAAAGCTTCTAATTTATAAAAAAATCCCTCAAAACTTATTTGTACTCCTAATATTTTTGCAGAAGCGTTAATGCACTCATGGACAGAACTTAAGGAAATGGAAATTCTTTTATGTCTCAGACGTCTTTTTTTTTATTGGTAACAGATGCGATATTTTGTTCACACTTGGTATCTCGTGTGTCTTCAAAAACGGTTACTGTCTATCTAAAAGATTTATTGACTGAATCCCGATATACATACTAAAAGGTACAATTTCCTTATGTTTTGTCCATGTGTGTATATGGTAATTTAAACCAACAACCCTATATTGTATAATACTTATAACAAGATTGTCATGTTGTATATATATACACATCTATAAATATTTAAACGCATGATTTACATGTGTCATTGCATCACCATATGTAATGTACTTTGTACCAACTGAGATAAATAAATAAAACGATGTAATAGATTAAGAGCTGAGTTAAAGCAAGATTGAGAAGTTCAAAAACGTCTAAAATCGAGAGAGAAATCCGACAACCTTAAAAAGGAATGTGGCAGTCCGTTGGCATTAAGGTCAAAGGGTGCAGAATGCCGCAGACGTTCAAAGTCCAAATTCTCACATCTCCCCCCCCCCCTCCTCGGGAATGGTATATAAAAAACCTCAGTTTTAGCCCTTTTAGACAGACACTTCACCGTCGGCGTGGGCCCTTGTTGGTTGTAGCCAGATTCACCTCATCGACCATGTACAACAGTAAGAAACCTTCTTTCTCCATCTTGCTCTTAGCTCGACTCCTTTCTGTTCATGGAACCTTCCTACTACAGCTGTGTTTCTTCGTTTTTTGTGTGTGGACATTCTCAAGCTTTCCACTCTGCCTCGACCACGACTGCCTGTACTCTGTGAAAACTGTTGAAGGTCTTCCAAAGTGCAGAGAGGTACTGGAAAACTCTCCACGCCCTGACTGTTCTTCTCGGTTACTACAGGTTTGACCCTCGGTTACCACAGCTATAGCGAGAGTCGACAGGATGCCTCATCACAGATAAGTCGACAGGACCTTATCACATGTATGTAAAGATAAAATGTTTGAAAGATCCTATGATATATATATAGAGAGAGGATTATCTATATATATAAAATTGAATGTCTGTGTGTCTGTGTGTGTGTCCTCTATGGATTCAAAAACCATACATCCAATCGCCGTGAAAATTTGGGATATTATTAGGCATATCCCCGGAAAGGTTTACGAAAAATAATTTCTTGAATATCTTAAATATCCTTAGAGTTATTTGCAGATTTGTAGCTTTAACTCGCAAGCGGGGGGCGGGTGACCTCCGGGAACTACGTCCATCTTCCATAAACGACCATGATTTTATTCAACTTATCGAGTATTTTTCAAGGGACCGAGAAAATATGTAGATAAAACGATGATTTTGTAATGTAGAAAATTAGGAAAGACAAAATTCAGGATGACACGGCACACAGGGACCGGGAAAAAATAATCACTTTATCGAGAGATTCACGACCATGATTTTATTCAACTTATCGAGTATTTTTCAAGGGACCGGGAAAATATGTTCACTAGATAAAACGATGATTTTGTAATGTAGAAAATTATGAAAGACAAAATTCAGGATGACACGGCACACAGGGACCGGGGAAAAATGTTCACTTTATCGAGAGATTCAAATTTACGAGTTTCAAATTATCAAAATATATCTTTTTTTTTATAAGTTTATAGAGAATTGTTTTAACAAATGTTCGTTAGACAAACCTTTACTCGGGTAAAACCTCGGGCGAAGCCGGGTACGTCCGCTAGTATGCTATATAAAATTTATTTTGCCACGTGGAAAATTAGGGAAGACAAAAACTTCAGGATGAGACAGAAATTTATTTAAGGCAAGAACAAACTATGAGTGATAAAAAAAGATAATCAAAAAGAGGGAGGTGTACAGAGTATAGCAAAATATAAACATAAAAAATAATATTCTGCTAAAAAAAATACATGGTTACAATATTCTAGATTGCATAACAATGGATGATTAAAAATTATTGAACCGATACAAACACTATTTAATATATATATATTATATATATTTAATATATATATTATTTACCTTTTAAAAGCTCACAAAAAAAAATAATTTTATATATAAGTAATTTTTACTCAAGATTGAATATATTCACAATTCTATATATATATATATAGAAAGAAAAAATAAAAGATAAAAAGATCAGGTGTTGAAATCAATATTAAAAATGGCATATCCTGACCAGGAGAACATGTGCTTTACAGAAGGCAGAGCGCCATCTGGTGGAACAGAAATCAACTAAACATTGATTTATCCTGTTCCCTGATATTTGGCCAACCCAATTTCTTGATAAATCAAGAAAAGCGCCAAAAGCGCGAAACGCGCTCGTGGATGGCTTTTCCTGAATTATCAAGAAATTGGGTTGGCCAAATATCAGGGAACAGGCTAAATCAATGTTTAGTTGATTTCTGTTCCACTAGATGGCGCTCTGCCTTCTGTAAAGAACATGTGCTCCTGGTCAGGATATGCCATTTTAAATATATATATATATATATTTTTTTCTTTTCAAGTACTCCTCAAAATGTTTATTCATTAATTTATTAGTATTCGCAACTTTATAATTAAAACCTCTTCCACAGACGTTTTTCCCAAGTATAAACATTTAAAATAGATATTTAACATATATTTGTGAAAACTATTTTTTCCCTTATTTATTATTCATCATAAGAGCATGTACTATTTAAGAAGTTGAAATGCAAAGGTTGGTTATGGAATGTAAATATATATGATAAAATGGCATATTAGTGAATAACTAGATGAATCTCCAATCTAAAAGAGTTTACGCTTGTATGGTAAGAGATAATTTCGAGGAAAATAAATTGTACCCAGGAGATATAGGTTAAAACGTGTACAGTACTTATAAGAGAATATAATTTGAAATGTAATAGTGATAAATATACGTTTATTTACACAATAAGCCCTTAGATAAATACTTTCTTCGGAGGTTGAATTGATATTCAGCATATTCTGCAACATGTCTCTGTATATACACAAAGTTCTCGTGCTTTTTATTATAAATTGGTTCTGTCTTATATGTACAAAGTCTATAATGGCTATGTCATCAGGGAAATGGAGAAGTAATGGTCTTTCAGCACGAATAAAATCATCAATACATTTTTCAAAGAATTCAATAATAGAAGGGAGCTCTGGGGAGCCCATTCCTGAAGTTGTCTTTTTGTAGCAAAGGTGAGGCGTCTTTGAGTTTAAATATGAATTTTCTGATTTTTTAAGGAAAATTCGTTGTTGTTTCTTTAATGTCATCAAGTATATTCTTTGGGCATCTTGTGGAGAAAGGCTTGATGCCACACTCTGTCAAATGTTTTTGATGTATCGAAGATGACACCTTCAGTGAGTTGTTTCGAGTTGTTTTCTTATTTTCTCTGTGACGGCGACTAATTGGGGAAGTGCCGATGGTGTCTTGGCTGGAATCCAAACTATTCAATCTTAAAGAGCTATTTTTGTTTGAGGTTTCCTTAGTTTGGTTAGAATAATTTCATTAATATCAAAATGACTGTTAAGAAGAAAATGGGTTTTACCTAAAAGGGTGAATATCTGATTTACAATTTTCGATATGGTACATACAATTGAGGTTTTTTATTAATCAGGTAAATATGTCAATATTTATAATACATTGAGTATTTATTTGAAGATGTTGAAAGATTATAAACCCATAGGAGCTTATTTTATTTTTGAGTTTATAATCTTTCAACATAGTTATGGGAATCGAAAGTTGATGTCTACATTTATTTAAAGAGTTGAATCTTTTGGTTTGACTGAATTCTATTGGCTTCATTTCGCATTTATTTTATATCTAAGATCTTTTTTATTTGGCGAGGATGCGAAAATTAATTAGTTTTCACTAATATTAGTTGATTAAAAGCTTCTATATGTATTTTCCTTTAAGTATACCTTTTTTCCAGCTATATATACGTATATACAGTAAAAGGCGCTTGATGGCTCTTCATTTGATTTAACGTTTATCAACTGTCATTTGTCTCATGATTTTGGCGAGTAGCTCCAGAAGCTACAAATTGCCTTGTGTGCCTGATAATATGAGTAAGTCTTCGACAACTTCAATATCTCTGATAAGTCAGCGAGAGACATCGCCTCCGGTTCAGTTGAAACTCTTACAGAACATCTGGATCAGGTTGACC
>CP092876.1:82296981-82316094 GCA_030710605.1 Cordylochernes scorpioides
TTATTTACTGGTAAAGATAGCTATGAGACTTTTATTTACTGGATAAAAAAGCAGAAGAAAGAATGGAAGCCTAACACACACCAAACGTTATAAATTGGCCGGGGTCACGAACAGACGAAATAATGGCTTGGGAGATTAATTTAACAGCCGAACTACTGGGCCACGATGGGTTCAACTACTTCACACACACGACTATATAGAGACCAATTTGTACATTACTTTCTATAAGAGCCTAGTTTCACTCAATAAAACTGATATTAAATATATCAAAAAAATAATCATAAGAACCTTTTGTACTGGGACCTGGTGGATAAACTAAGAAAAGGAATTTACTGTTAGACAATTACAATAACATTTTTCCATTGAAATTTTGTCAATACATCAAAAGTGCACAGTCTGCTCTATTGTTTTAAATTAATAATTATTTATATACAACTATATACAATGAATATGTACATGGTGCCTCTGCCATCGCTGCAGAGTTTCAGAGTTATTGTCTGAATCCCGATATACATGCTAAAACGTACATCTTCCTTAAGTTTTGTCCATGAGTGTGTCTTTCAGAGTTATTGTCTGAATCCCGATATACATGCTAAAAGGTACAACTTCCTTAAGTTTTGTCCATGAGTGTATCTTTCAGAGTTATTGTCTCAATCCCGATATACATGCTAAAAGGTACAACTTCCTTAAGTTTTGTCCATGAGTGTGTCTTTCAGAGTTATTGTCTGAATCTCGATATACATGCTAAAATGTACAACTTCCTTAAGTTTTGTCCATGAGTGTATCTTTTAGAGTTATTGTCTCAATCCCGATATACATGCTAAAATGTACAACTTCCTTAAGTTTTGTACATGAGTGTGTCTTTCAGAGTTATTGTCTCAATCCCGATATACATGCTAAAAGGTACAACTTCCTTAAGTTTTGTCCATGAGTGTGTCTTTCAGAGTTATTGTCTGAATCCCGATATACATGCTAAAAGGTACAACTTCCTTAATTCCATGAGTGTATCTTTCAGAGTTATTGTCTGAATCCCGATATACATGCTAAAAGGTACAACTTCCTTAAATCCATGTAGTATCTTTTAGAGTTATTGTCTCAATCCCGATATACATGCTAAAATGTACAACTTCCTTAAGTTTTGTACATGAGTGTATCTTTTAGAGTTATTGTCTCAATCCCGATATACATGCTAAAATGTACAAATTCCTTAATTCCATGAGTGTGTCTTTCAGGGTTATTGTCTGAATCCTAATATACATGCTATAGAAGGTACAACTTCCTTAAGTTTTGTACATGAGTGTGTCTTTCAGAGTTATTGTCTCAATCCCGATATACATGCTAAAAGGTACAACTTCCTTAAGTTTTGTCCATGAGTGTGTCTTTCTGAGTTATTGTCTGAATCCCGATATACATGCTAAAAGGTACAACTTCCTTAATTCCATGAGTGTATCTTTCAGAGTTATTGTCTGAATCCCGATATACATGCTAAAATGTACAACTTCCTTAAGTCCATGAGTGTATCTTTCAGAGTTATTGTATGAATCACTATATACATGCTAAAAAGTAAAACTTCCTTAAGTTTTGTCCATGAGTGTGTCTTTCAGAGTTATTGTCTGAATCCCGATATACATGCTAAAATGTACAACTTCCTTAAGTTTTGTCCATGAGTGTATCTTTTAGAGTTATTGTCTGAATCCCGATATACATGCTAAAATGTACAACTTCCTTAAGTCCATGAATGTATCTTTTAGAGTTATTGTCTGAATCCCGATATACTTGCTAAGAGGTACAACTTCCTTAAGTCCATGAATGTATCTTTTAAAGTTATTGTCTGAATCCCGATATACATGCTAAAATGTACAACTTCCTTAAGTCCATGAATGTATCTTTTAAAGTTATTGTCTGAATCCCGATATACATGCTAGAAGGTATACCTTCATTAAAAGTCCATGAATGTAATATTTCCATTATACAGTTTTAGTACTGAACCAATATAGCTGTTGGAAAATCAATAACAATACCATAAAATAATTTCAGAGTATATAAAGATTTATGTATTTTTTGAAAATAACTTCTTAAAAATCCAATGCAATAGGTTAATTAGGTGGAATCACATTGAAAAAAAAGGTGTATATTCATATATAAATATCTGCTTTTTAGATAACCAATACTGTAGGGAAGGTAATTATTAATGCGATAATAATATACTGTTGAAGGTGTATAATTATATAAGAAAAACACTTCAAATAACCAAACCAGACTTTTATGGTGGCATATATAGTAATATGTTTATACATATATATAAGACCTTTTTAAATGACAAATATATGCAGTAGTTGAATAGCGAGCAGCATATTATTGGTGAATATTTAAAATATACTTATACCTATTATATTGGGTTTCTACCAGCCTTAAAAGCTGTATTAATTATTTAGAAGGGTGTTATATATACCGCTATTTATAATAAATCCGTACTACCTGCCAACATTGAATATATTCTGTCTTTACTCTTTTCTACAAACTTATCTCTTCACGTATTCCTTTTTTCCACCCAACTTATGACGCGTAACGTCCGAAGCTCCTCTAATGTTATTTCACACTATTATATTTTATCTTTTCATTTATTAAATATATATAGAAAACAGGCTTATTATGTTTTAAATTAACTAACAAATATATAAAATTTGAAATGTGTTCTTAATGTTATTATATATAAACACCTTAAATAACCAATACAGCAATATAATACAGAACAACCAATACCACACAACATTAATATAGGTAGTATATTTATAGATAACATTTCAAATAACAAATGAACAATTATAGGTTAAATAGCACCATATTAATATAAAAATAACGGAATATATCTAAATTACATATCTAAACGACCAATCCAGTAATAGAGGTATGTATATATCCCCAATATTTTAGGTACAGGTAGTTATAAATACCAACATCCTGGATAACCAATACAGCCGTTGATGGCACCACAGTGTACATAAATGATATACCCCGATATAGATGAATATATTGGAGTAAAGGATTCCGATATTTTAATAAACCCCTCGATGTATTTTACAGCGCCCGATATAAAAAAGCAGCTAGTGGAGGTTTTTATTTCTAAAATAACACGCTCAGACAAATTCGTGCTAATAATTTAATAGATTTATTCATTAGAAGTAAACTACTTAAAATAATTTTAACATCACTTTAGCCAATCAATTTTTTTTTAATGCGCCCTGAAATTTTCCACTAATCGATGCAATTGATTGAGGGTAGGGGGTGCCAAGGAGAAACTTTAGCCCGGTTTTAAATTAATTGCGGAATATTTCATGGCAAGCTATTGGGCTTCACATCTACCTCGATATAGCCTGTGCATCTTACCTCTACCTTAACCCTGCTTTGTCTCACTTCTGCTAGGTTTAGCTGTTTCTTCCCTGAATTCTACGAATGTAATTTATTGAAAGAAAACACATCATCACGAGTAATCAATCTGTGAACATGCTAAATCATTATTTAAAATACCTCATGTTAACAATTGAAGACCAGTAATTTTCCCTATATCATTTTTATACACAAGATTTTTCGTTTAAATTTTATTTTGTTATTATATACAAAAGATACGAATAAGTGAAGCTTTATGTTAAAAGAGAAAATTGCTATAAATATGGGGGCATAGCTATGCCAGTGTAAGGATTGTAACGATCCGAAAGCTTACACTTTTTAAGAATAAAGGAACGCATGCTACCGTTTATATTTTTATATTTAGAAGCTTTATGTGTAATAAAGGCCGATATATCTAATAAAATAAAATAATATTTTCAATTAAAAGGTAGATCATAATATCAAGGAAGGAATAACACATTGTGATAGAGTACAAAAGCATTAAAAATATATTTTTCCAACCATAAAATGCACACACAGAGAGAGAGAGAGGCATTAATTAGAAGTGGGACAAAGATGTGCATTAAAATGTCCAGACATTATTGGAAGCGACGGTGGGAATTCCATCCTTCCATTCAATTAGAACCATCCATTCCTGATGGATTTTTGTCGACGGGGAATATGGAGATTGGAAGATGGAATGTCTTCCTTTCCCTGAGAACCTCTCCCTCTCGTCTTGATGTACCACATATATATATATTATATTAATTACATAGTATCCTCCACAGACATTTCTCCCCTGTGAAGAAAATAATATGGATACAGAGAAAAAATGGTTAAAATCTTGAAGGTATAATAAAAATATTGAAGATTAGAAATAGCTTTGATTGAGCTTATGAGATATATAAAAACATAATTTGATAAAAGTACTGCCTGGCTTAAGGCGTAAGAATATAAAAATATGGAAAACTTATTTACATAATGTACAAAAGGTTTGAGCCGGCCATCGAGAAACAACAACAAGAGTTTTATAGGGAAAGTCCCGACATCTGGTGGTAGATTTAGCAGAGTATTTGAATCTATGAAATATAATTTTAAATAAAATAATATTTTAATATAACATATATATATATTTAATTAAAAAGGCATATATTGGATCAAAGTATTATTTAATTTACCAATATTTCAGTTGGCTGAACGCCAACCTTCATCAAGGTGTTATAACATTTTAAAGTGTTGATATACATTAACATTGTATAGTGAACACCTTGATAAAGGTTGGCGTTGAGCCAACTGAAATATTGGTCAAATAAATGATATTTTGATCCAATATATGCCTTTTTAATTAAAGATTTATCTATGGATTGCTCTATTTTCAAAAAAGAAAAAAAATATATATATTATATAAAATAAAAAAAATAGATTTCTGTTGTATTTTGATTGTTATTTATATATAATTATTAGCTGTAGCTTGATTTTGGTATGCAGTCGTGGAAAGTTTATAATAAAATTAGATATATCAAAAATAGCTTTTATTGAACTAAAGGAATATAGAAAACATAATTTGGTGAGAGTAATGCCTGGCTTAAGGCGTAAGAATAAAAAAAATGAAAAATCTTATTTACATAATGAACAAATGATTTGAGCCGGCCAACGGGGAACAACAACAACGAGTTTTTATAGTGAAAACGGCGACCTCTGGTGGTCGATTTAGCAGAGTATTTTATCTATGAAGTTTATTTGATAAACATTTTTTATATATATAACACTAGCGGACGTACCCGGCTTCGCCCGGGTTTTACCCGAGTTAAGGTTTGTCTAACGAATCTTTCGATAAAGTGAACATTTTTTCCCGGTCCCTTTAAAAATACTCGATAAGTTGAATAAAATCAATATTAATTGGTTCCCTCGGTAATTGGAAGTTAAAGAGAGGAATAGTATCTTGCCTTGGAATTGTATCATTATTCTTGTCTCAAATAAATTGCCGTGTCATCTTGAATTTTGTCTTTCCTAATTTTCTACATTACAAAATCATCGTATCATCATGATAATATTTAGATCAGATTGTTGAATTATAACAGATAAATTAGAATATTTCTGTTGATTATTTTCAGGCGAAAGGTTATTGATTTATATATTTTTTAAAATAGCCTATCGTCTTCCCCGTATTTTTTTACCTATGTATGGAAATTTTAGTTTGAATTAGTGAACTACTACGAATTTGTATACCGGACATACAAACCAACAAACAAACAGAAAAACAGACAAACATACAAACATTCATTTTTATATATATAGATATATATATTGACACCTTGATACCTTTCTTCAAATGCAGTCATTCTATAGCAATACTCGTATATAGTATTTTCAATACTCGTATAGTTCCTTACAGTGCCAAACACACACGTGGAAAACTCTATATATATATAATAAATTTAAATATATTTAAAAATTATATATATAAATGAATTCAGGGTATTCTCATACAAGGCTGTCCAAAAAGTTCGTGTTTTTCTAATTACTTGATACTATTACGGCGAATATATAATATTAGATAATACAATTACTTTATACATAATACAAAGACATTATACATAACGGCGAATAATATTGGTATTTCAATTTTTAAAAGTGTTTACGAACTTTTAAGACCACCTTGAATATGAAATATAATTATTCTATTTATTTAATTATCAACTAGAAGCTTATTGAAGTATTTTAGCCTATTACAGAGGAAACAAATTAAAACATAAAATTTAATATTTAGAAATTTACATGTATAAATCGACAGAGTTCTTACAATTTATATAGACAAAGTGGCTGATATAAGAGAGTTAAATCATTTAGATCAGGGAACAATCGATGTCTCACTTCTGCAAAGTTCGGACAGTCGTAGATAAGGTGAAGAGCAGTTTGTTCAGTTTCTCCGTAGGAACAATTTGGTGTTTCTGATAGACCTCTTTTATGTAAGTAGTTCTGGAATTTCCCGTTTGATGTTACAAATTGAGTGACTATATAATTTAGATGGAGCTGTGAGGAAATTCCGTTTGGAAAAATATATAGTGCGAATTATAAAATATAATATATAATATCTAATACGTGTGTGTGTGTGTGTGTGGGTTATGTGTATAAATATAAATTACCAATTTTTCTTTTTAATATTTCTCTCGTGTATGAAGACAACTTGACAGGATTTGTGTCACGATCCCCTACAAATCTAGGATTTAAGATCAATATATACGCTCATGGACAAAACTTGAAGGAAGTATAAAGTTTTGAATGTCGCTGGTCATCTTTTTTTAAGGAGACAGTCAATTTCGTTTACACTTGACTATCTCGTGTGTCTTCAATAAAGGTCACTGTAATATTTTTCAGAGTTATTGTATGAATCCGGATATACATGCTAAAATGTATAATTTCCTTATGTTTTGTCCATAAGTGTATAATATACATGATATAGTGAAATGACACACATGAAAGATAATATAAACAATAATTAACATATGCCTTTCTATATATTTTTCGAAATGAAGCTTCTATAGATTCATTGACAGAATAATTTTAAAGTAAATAACCAACCGTATCGTTTTGTCTCATGAGTGAGTTTTTATTCATATGCAAAATATTATATAAATATGGTCTTTTTGTGATAATATTATAATCACATCGTTATATCATAATGAAATATTGTTTTTTTAAATCCTATTGTCGAATTTCGTTTTTGATTTGAATTAAAGATTGAATGTTAAAGTATCACCTGCCTTTTGAATCCATATATATTCAGAATATCTAAGGAATCATTAAGAAAAATACTCATTTAATCTTTTCAAAAAATATAATTTTAAGTATTATCACATAAATACAGATTATTGAATTGAAAATCAAAAGAATATATAAGAAATAAATTCCGAAGAATACTTTCTAATACAACAATACTCACTATAATATTTTTTATTTATAAAAATAATAATATATATATACCCATATATATATAAGGCATTAGAAAGTTGGATATATATTTGAAAATAAACATAACCCCAAAGTTTTGCACCCATCAAAACAAGAAGCAAGTTGAGATCAAGTAACCCCACCAGAGTTTATCTGAGTCCAACAAGTTATTACCATGATCTATCAGATACATTTTAGCGGCTCTCCCGCATCAATTCGGAGCAAAAAAGTTGGCCGAGGAATATCAAACCCCGGGCCTGGCGATGCGTATTTAAATTGGCCCATGTTTTATTCATGGCAAATCCAGCAACACGCGCTGTTCCCAACTGATAAAAGCCCAATCGATCCCAAGTATTTCCGCGGGCTACTGTAGGTAGAATCATTACGGCGGCCGTTTGCAATTTCTTCCTGTAACAACGCGTCTACACGGCAGATTTTTTCACTTCCCTATTGTGACTCGAGGTTTACATTTTCTTCCTGTAACAATTGCAAGAGTTTTTGAACATTGACGTGGCTAGAGACAGATTTACCTTTTCCTTAATATAGCGTCTACACACAATATTTTCACACTTTCATACCTCGTTTCTAAGTTTGTAATTTCTTCCTGTAACAACGCGTCTATACAGAATATTTGATCACTTCCCTATTGCGACTTAAAGTTTACAATCTCTCATGGCAGAAATTTCAAGACATTTTTGAATATTGACATAGGTAGACACAGATTTACTTTTACGTTGAAATATAGCGTCTACACACAAGATTTTCACACTTACATACCTCTTTATTAAGTTTGAATTTTTTTCTCCTGTAACAACGCATCTGAAACAGCACACTTGTTCACTACCCCCAATTGCGACTCCAAGTTTACATGGCAGCGATTCATGAAATTTTTGAACATTGACATGGGTATACACAGATTTGATTTCACTTTGATATACAGCGTCTACACAAAATATTTTTACACTTTAATACCTTGATTCTAAGTTTGCAATTTCTTCCTGTAACAACGCGTCTACACAAAACATTTGTTCACTTTCCTATTGCGACTTAAAGTTTACATTCCCTCATAGCAACAATTTCAAAACCTTTTTGAACATTGACATGGGTGGACACAGATTTAATTTCACTTTGATATCCAGCGTCTACACACAAGATTTTTACACTTTAATACCTTGATTCTAATTTTGCAATATCTTCCTGTAACAGCGCGTCTACACAACACATTTGTTCACTTCCCTATTGCGACTTAAAGTTTACATTCTCTCATAGCAACAATTTCAAGACCTTTTTCAACATTGACATGGGTATACACAGATTTTCTTTACCTTGATATAGCGTCTATACACAAGATAATTACACTTTCATACCTCGTTTATAAGTTTGAAATGTCTTCCTGTAACAACGGGTCTACACACAACACATTTGCTCACTTCCCTATTGCGACTTAAAGTTTACATTCTCTCATAGCAACAATTTCAAGACCTTTTTCTACATTGACATGGGTATACACAGATTTTCTTTACCTTGATATAGCGTCTATACACAAGATAATTACACTTTCATACCTCGTTTATAAGTTTGAAATGTCTTCCTGTAACAACGGGTCTACACACAACACATTTGCTCACTTCCCTATTGCGACTTAAAGTTTACATTCTCTCATAGCAACAATTTCAAGACCTTTTTCAACATTGACATGGGTATACACAGATTTTCTTTACCTTGATATAGCGTCTATACACAAGATAATTACACTTTCATACCTCGTTTATAAGTTTGAAATGTCTTCCTGTAACAACGGGTCTACACACAACACATTTGCTCACTTCCCTATTGCGACTTAAAGTTTACATTCTCTCATAGCAACAATTTCAAGACCTTTTTCAACATTGACATGGGTATACACAGATTTTCTTTACCTTGATATAGCGTCTATACACAAGATAATTACACTTTCATACCTCGTTTATAAGTTTGAAATGTCTTCCTGTAACAACGGGTCTACACACAACACATTTGCTCACTTCCCTATTGCGACTTAAAGTTTACATTTCCTCATAACAACAATTTCAAGACCTTTTTCAACATTGATATGGGTATACATAGATTTTCTTTACCTTGATATAGCGTCTATACACAAGATAATTACACTTTCATACCTCGTTTATAAGTTTGAAATGTCTTCCTGTAACAACGGGTCTACACACAACACATTTGCTCACTTCCCTATTGCGACTTAAAGTTTACATTTCCTCATAACAACAATTTCAAGATATTTTTGAACATTGACATAGGTAGACACAGATTTCCTTTACCTTGATATAAAGCGTCTACACACAAGATTTTTACACTTTCATACCTCGTTTATAAGTTTGAAATGTCTTCCTGTAACAACGCGTCTACCCAGAAGACTTGTTCACTTCCCTATAGCGACTCTAAGTTTACATTTCCTCATAGCAACAATTTCAAAGCCTTTTACAACATTGACATAGGTGGACACAAATTTACTTCTACCTTAATATAGTGTCTACACACACAATATTTTCAGACTTACATACCTCGTTTCTAAGTTTGCAATTTATTCCTGTAACAACGAGTCTACGCAACACATTTGTTCACTTCCCTATTGCGATTCCAAGTTTACATGGCAGCGATTCATGCAATCTTTGAACATTCAAATGGGTAGACACATATTTATCTTTAACCTTGATATAGCGTCTACACACAAGATTTTCACATATACATTCCTCGTTATTAAGTTTGCATTTTTGTCCTGTAACAACGAGTATATACAGCACACTTGTTCACTACCCTATTGCGATTCCAAGTTTACATGGCAGCGATTCATGCAATCTTTGAACATTCAAATGGGTAGACACATATTTATCTTTAACCTTGATATAGCGTCTACACACAAGATTTTCACATATACATCCCTCGTTATTAAGTTTGCATTTTTGTCCTGTAAAACCGCGTCCACTCAGCACACGGGTAGATATGGGTATACACTGATTTACCTTTAACCTTGATATAGCGTCTACACACAAGATTTTCACATATACATTCCTCGTTATTAAGTTTGCATTTTTGTGCTGTAACAACGCGTCCACTCAGCACACGGGTAGACATGGGTAGACACATATTTACCTTTTACCTTGATGTACAGCGTCTTTACACTAGAATTTCACACTTACACACCTCGAATATAAGTTTAGAATTTCTTTCTTTAACACCGTGTCTACACACGTATTCTTCAAGCTTCCATTCCCCGACTATATGCTTCTATTTCCATAGTATTTAAACATTCTCGATTAGGAAAATAAGGAAATAGTTTGTTTATATATTGCTTCATATAGTTTAGAATCTTCTCTAAGAAGCGAGTTAGCTAAACTGAAATATTTGTTAAGGATAGCATTATACAAAATGAATACCTGACTGCAGTCAGCTAATAGATCTTATGGAGCCGGTGAAAAGCTGTACTGAGAAAATCAATGACTACACATGTTCAAATCACAATATGTTTGTACTAGCGGAGGAAAACAGATGCCTTACGAAATGTTGATATATAGAACAGAGTTCATGAAATTAGCAATGGGATAAGACATGTGATTCATTTTTACAGGATTGCGGACTTACACAAATTACAAAAGAAAGCTTAAGACCTTGCAACTATTTTTATTTGCTTGGTTATAGAAATCTTTAGGGCAACGTTTATTATGTATGATACGTTTTAGTTAGCTGAAGAAGGACCTACCAGAAATATTTTCCTTCAACCATGAGAGTATTTAAGAAAAACTTGCGACGTCTTATGCTTTTTTTGTGTGTGATAAGACATGAGAGCCTTTTAAAATAATTAATGAAGTTTGCATTGTATGGTAGTAGATTCTGAGGACATCCTCGTGCTATATTTATGGAAAAACTGACGAGACAAACTAAACATGGTCTATCCACTAGAAAACCTATTAACATGGATAGGTTAACTCATAGAAACGTGATTGAGGAAACATTCTAGTCTCAAAACTGATTTACCACTCAAGAAAAATATTTCTGTGGAAAATAGACACTTCGGCTAGTTAGAGTATTTTATTTTCTCAACCTTTCAACAAAAATATTTTGTCTTCGTCAGGAGAAATAAATAAAAATAAAGCATTTGGCAAGGCGTTAAAAATTTTCAACGCCTTGCCTAACGAAGACAAAATATTTTTGTTGAAACATTGAGAAAATAAAAAACTCTAACTGGCTGATGTGTCTATTTTTCATAGAAATATTAATGAAGGCCAAGCAACCTCTATCTTAAGGAAAAACAAAATAGTTCAAAATTTCTTAATTCTGAATTTCCAACAGTAAAATCCTTAATATCGGGCATACGAGCATTTTGTTTAAAACTATCAACTTACTTCACGAGGCTAATTTATTCTTTATATACTTAATAGAGATTCCTTCTAACCATAACTCTACATGAATACATAATGATTCTAAATTTCTAAAATTTATTTTTCAACGATAATTAACAAACGCGAGCATAAATTCGCCTAGATTATTTTTCAAATAAAATATTTAACCATATCAGAAGTTTCATCAGCTTTTAACATTATTAATTATTTCTAGGACATAAAAGCTTTTGGTATAAATTATTAAATAAACTAACATATACTTGATGTATGTGTATTACCTATAAAAAATCCATTAAACATGGAATAAAAAATTCTATTCATTTTTTTGACACGCAGTACATCTGAGGAGGCAATTAAAGGATTACATTCGGTCAACGCATTTATTCCATCAAATGTCATTTATTTACTTAGCTTACGACTTTTATTCCTAATAAAATTTGTATTAACGCAAACAACTTCTTTTAATGGCGATCTTGTAGAAAACCCCCGATGTATTAGATGGATTGCTCTATCCAGCTTTTATACTCAACTTTCTCAATTGCAATATCAATGGTATTCAAGCCTATGTCAATTTAAACACTCAATTCATCTTGATTATGTTGCGATCTTAGATGCATATATTCTATAGAATATATATATTGAATATATATATACTTGACCTTTTTATTATTTTTTAAATTGGTTTTTCATGTGTTAAACGTAATTTATGCAAGTTTGGCCTTACCCATTTCTTGGTTTCTCAAGAAGCTTTTGGGACCAAATATATTTTTGATCGCAGTGGTACAGCCTACTCCACGCTGACGAGCGCCAACAGCGCGAAACGCGTTCGTGGATGGCTTTTTATTGATTTATCAAGAAATTGGGTTGGCCAAATATCAGGGAGCAGGCTAAATCAATGTTTAGTTGATTTCTGTTTAACTAGATGGCGCTCTGCTATCTGAAAAGCACATGTGCTCCTGGTCAGGTTATGCCTTTTTTTATTTTGAATAATGATGATATTATGAAATCAAATCCGATCCCTATACTGCTAAGGGTCATAGGTCGAAAGCATGTTATTCAGGTTGGCTTTTTGTCTGAATTTAACAAAACACACATGTGGTTCATTATTTATCATCACTGGTAAGTCTTCTTACAAAGGTTGTTTATTTACCTTCTTCGTTCTGGTGCACAAAGAGATAGATGACTCATTTAATACACACACACACAAACATATATATGTCGTGTGGTAAGTTTATCCTGAATTCTGATTGTTGTGGAAATCAGGTTTATGCAGTCATGAGGCCACAATGGTTTCAGGCGTCAATGGGTAACACAAAAAGACGAGGCAAAAAGAGAGTCCAGAGCCGATTATAAGTATTGTCTATAATGACAGCGAAAATTTCTATTGCTGTTAATCAGAATTAATAAAATATACATAGTATTTTATTTTAATATAAATGTTTGGTATCATATCCACAAAATATATTTATATAAATAATCGATGCATCTTTCATAAAAATAGAATCAAATATAGGTGCCATCTATTGACCGTTCCCGCAAACTAGTGGTCTCTTTTCGATGACAAAACGACAGAACTAGCGGCCGCAATCTCAGAAAGCCAACTTAGAGACAATGGTTCCAGGCTAAAGGCTCTCGTCGGTACAAGGCTAATCTTATGTTTTCCACAAGAGATTGTAGCTATCTTCAAAATTTTCTAAAGTTATTTTTTTGCGCTTAATTTTATGTATTTTTCGACGGGATATGGGGAAGAAACCATTATTTTCATGGATCTATAATCCTCTTGTTATGATTTTCCATCTTTATATACTAGTAGATAGTTTTAGCATATTTTAGGAGGGCAGATTTTGATAAGGTCACTTATCCCTTCTTAAATCTGGTATAGTTTTACCTTAACTGATTTTCTCCTGCGTGCTATGCTTGAAAAATATAAGAATTTTTTATTATTTTATGCTTCTTAAAGAGTAGAATATACGCCTTATCGAATATATATTATTGATTTTTATTACGATCTATTTACATTGAATGTAATATTAAATAGGGGGTCAGTGAAAGAATGGTGTAAACCGCTTCGACCGCTACAACCCGGGTTCAAATACCGCATTCGGCCACTTTTTTATGAATAAAAAAAAGACTACAATGGCTCCCGATTTTTGTAAAACCCCAACCGCACCAACATCTGCAAGTATACAAACGGTGCTCTGGCACATTTGTAAGTGCAAAGTCAAACTGCTTTTCACATGTGTACACATGTGGTGCAACTTACAATAAAAGCAGTCGCCTATTTTTACCCACCATGATTATTATGACCTGTACCACGTGTGTACCACGTGCAATAAGGATAATATAATAATAATAATAATAATAATAAAAGTGAATTCTAATATATATTCTTCAAAAACACTAATATTTTTCTATTCGTTTTCAAAATTGATATTTTCAGCTTCCAAGAAAGAACGGTAGGATTGTTGAAGTATCAAATGGCGTTCCTCTATAAACCACGTCAGCAGTCGTACATCAAAGCCCCGGTATAGCCGAACACAATTGGAGGAATGAGAACAAAGGAAAATACCAATAGTCATAAAAGAAGTAAAATGAAAGATTTCTCCGACGTTGATCGTAAAATTGATTATCGATATGAAAGGATAAATAAACCAAGTGTCGGGAGACCTAAGTGCAAATATATTGATACTGGGGATATATTAGATCTTGCTCGGACCGTTTGTGTATTGCGAATTCCCTTGTCCGGCTATGTTTTGGCAGACCTTAATATTTTGCAATGCACGATTGGAATTGCATAGTGTATATGATGGATGGTTGAACAGAATGTCGAGAGACCTAAGTGCAAATATATTGATACTGGGGATATATTAGATCTTGCTCGGACCGTTTGTGTATTGCGAATTCCCTTGTCCGGCTATGTTTTGGCAGACCTTGATATTTTGCAATGCACGATTGGAATTGCATAGTGTATATGATGGATGGTTGAACAGAATGACGGGAGACCTAAGTGCAAATATATTGCTATTGGGGATATATTAGATCCTGTTCGGACCGTTTGTGTATTGTGGGTGCTCTGTCCGGCTGTCTTGATAGACCTTGATATTGTACAATGCACGATAGGAATTGAATAGTGTATATGAAGGATGGTTGAACAGAATTACGGGAGATCTATATGCAAATATATTGATACTGGGGATATATTAGATCCTGCTCGGAACGTTTGTGTATTTTGGATCCCCCTGTCCGGCTGTATTTTGGCATCTCTTCAGCATGAACAATGCACGATAGGAAATATATAAATCAAGCAGAACTACAAAGTAGATATAAAGGGCTAGATTAACCCAGTTTCGGGAGACCTATGTGCAAATATATTGACACTGGACATATTGGATTCTTTACGGACTGTCCATGTATTGTGGGGTACATGGTACGTTACCCTGTCCGACTGTGTTTTTGGCATATCTTGATATTATACAGTGCACGAAAGTGAATATTTGAATTAAGCAGAACTATACACAGTGGATATGATAGAATGATTGAACCGAATGTCGGGAGACCTAAGTGCAAATATATGGACACTGGGGACATATTAGATCCTGCTCGGACCGTTCATGTATTTTGGGTCCCCTGTCCGGCTGTGTCTTGGCAAATCTTTAGCATGAACAATGCACGGTAGGAAACATTTAAATCGAACATAACTACATATTAGATATGAAGGATAAATAAACTAAGTGTCAGGAGACTTAAGGGATACTGGAGAGATATTAGATCTCGGACCGTCAGTGTATTTTATTTTATTTTTTTTTGGAGCCTGAGTCTTCGTTCCGCAAATCCTTCACTTGATTTTGTTGCCTACATTTGTCTTTTAGCGACAACACCTGACCTTTACCAAACAAAAACTACCGAACTAAGGTGTGCATTCGACACGTTTTTTAATAGGGAATTGCCCTCAACTTCAGACTACAAAACTCAACTAAATATTCAAACAATAGTATTATTTTATTTCTAAATATTTTCACAATGGAACTCGCACTTTATTTTGAATTCTTGCGGTACAAGAAGATAAGAGTTAATATAAGTTTAAAATCAATCTTGAATAGAATAAATGTTGAAAGATTATTCAATGTGTGCAGTTTTTAACAAAGGTATATAAATTTTAATGTATTTTTAATTAAAAAGAACAATATTAGATCAAAATATGATTTATTTTACCATATTTCAGTTGGCTGAACGTCAACCTTTATCAAGGTATTATAACATATTTAATGTGTGTCAACAACAATGTCAATAACAATATGTTATAACACTTTGATAAAGGTTGGCGTTGAGCCAACTGAAATATTGGTAAAATGAATGATATTTTGATCCAATATATGCCTTTTTAATTAAAGATTTATTTATGGATTGCTCTATTTTCAAATAAATTTCAATGCATGTATCATGATATTTACCAATCTAAAATTTGAACAGTTTTCTCTCAAAATATATTTTAAATTAAGTTGAAAGTAAATTTATAATTGTATCACCTTTTTGAAAATTCAAATTGAAATATAAAATTTGAATGAGGTATAGGTATATGAGTATTAAAATACATTCACAAATCTATTCCAACATCATGATTCTTCGCCAAACCTTAACAAATTACTTTCCAACTATTTTAAGATGCGAGATCTGCTTTTTGCAAGGGAAAAAAATCGTGCGAGAAAAAAAAATGAAGTTGCTAATTTTCTAATTACAGGATTACTCTGTCCCAGATAATTAAAAAAGTTGGATTAGGGTTCCCCGCACTTTAAATCGATAATAAATTTCTTTCCTTTAAAATATATTTCTTTAAATAGGTCTTGTAGACTTTGCTGAATACCATGACGATTCATCTTCAGATCCTAAGATTCTGTTACAAATAACAAAGATTGTAGATTGGATAAAAATGGATGCCATTTTACATATCTTAGAAGATAAAGTGGTTTAACATTATATTCTTTTCACGAGATTTAACACAGAATGGGTTTTTTTTTTCAGTATACATCAAACAAAACATGTTTTGAATAATCATTAAAAACATCCCTCTATTTATAATGAAATTGTGAAAAACGTTTTAAAATTACAAAATATTTCCTCACAATGAGTTTATTTTTATTACAAAACGCTAGCTTTCAAGTGATAATCGCTCTTCAACGAGCTTAATAAAACAATATCGACCATATCCTACAAGAAATATTTACCAAAATATATGCGCGCAGCGTGGATATTTACAACTGAACAACCCTCTATAACAATATATTGAATAAAATTACACAAATTTATAAAAAGGAATCACTTTAACATTCGAAACTGAATGTTGCTGATAAGCTTGCAGCATCTATTCATTTTGTAAATACATTTATGAACTTTCTACAAAATCTGGATCTCTAGTGTTTTCATGCGTTGAATAATGTAAATAACTTATGTAAATAAATTTTATCCTTGTTTGGCGCAAGTATCCCTTGCGGGATATAACGCTTTGTAAATAAAATAATTGATAATTGATAATCTATAAACTAATTGTTAACTTTATATTATTCCATAATATTGGCCAATTACACTCTCTCTTTATATAAAAACTTTAAAAATCCTGGTTCAAAATCACATTAATAGGTACCGCTCAGCAAGAGCAACCTAGTTCATGCTTTATAAATTTAGACAAAAATCCAGCCTGTATAATCGGTGTAGTGGCTAATTCTTTCTTATCACTAGTATTATTTTATTTTTCTTTTAGTAGAGTAATGTATAGTACCATCGCTCTGATGCACCATTAAAGAGTGAAATGACTCTTTGGTACATGAATATTGTTACACAGTCCTTGGGTATTGGCTTAATGTCAATATCCAATGGTTTCATATCAAGATTATAAGTCAGACCAGAACGAGTAATCATAAAACAAATTTATTTTTCACATTTCTTGAAAATAAATATACACCTATCCCCCGATTTACACGGTACTTGTTCTACACGTTTTTGCTTTTACACGGTTTTCCAAATAAGTTTTTTTTTTGTTTTTATCGCACTATACTAAATGCTACTGTGATTGAACACATGCGCTGTGTACACATCTCACGAGGAATCCCGGGCTTATGTGCTGACTACATATTTTAACCTGTTAATGCATTTTATTTTTATTTCTGTGTACATCTATCCTCCGATTTACACGTTTTTCTCAGGAACGTATCTACCGTGTGAATCGGGGGATAGGTGTACTTCGGCCAGTAAATATTTTTATTACCTCGACGTTTCGACAAAAAAAACTTTAGTCCTCGTCAGGAGCAAACAAATATTAAAACATTTGGCGTTAAAAATTATTCTAAGGCTTCAAGGGCGTTCTCGCGCGATATTTTACAATAAAAGTATTTTCAAATTTGTCAAATTCTTTAATACAACCGAGTGACATATAAACAAACTATTTACAAGTAATTTCGACTATATGAACTCATTAGAATTTGGTTTAAATATATATGGATTAAAAGATTACATGAGGAGTTTCTTTCTAATTAGAGAAAGAAGCTCCTCGTGTAATCTTTTAATCCTTATATATTTATTTACAAGTAAAATGGTAACTTAGCATCAGGATGATGACGTGACAATGATGATGATATTCAGAGTAGGCTTCCACAGATTATTCTGTGACAATGTTATTCTCCCGTTACTTTATCTTATATAATAATAATCTGATCTAATCAGATCAGAGACTAATTTCTCATTATATTTCTTATATCTATATATTACATGGGGCCTTCCTAACCAATATACACACTTTAATATAACAAAAATATAAGGAATAGAAGAATTGAACTGTATATATATTAATTAATTGTTACCACAGAGTGTGTGTAAGCTCACAGGTAAATAGCGCTAACCGAGAAGTTCCTTTGTTCAATATTAGTTTCCCTTTTTATATAAATATGAATGCCAGCCAGGCAGCCTCTATTTTTAGATTAATTTCCCTTTTATATTTTGTTATCTATTTTGTAAATCAATAAATATAATGTTTAATTAATAATTCTTGGAATCAGTTACATTAAAAATTTTTATCACAACAATAATTAAAATAATATATTGAATATTTCTATACACGTCCTCTAATTGAAGATATGTTCTTACAAACGAACAGAACAAGATAGAAGAGAGAGGTCAACGGTAAAAAGGACAAAGAATCCAAAGTTGAAGGTGGGACACAGACGGCGAGTCCATGAATTGTAAGTAGGGATCGATGTGGACTGGACGGGACTTTAACTGGACACCTGGTGTCAGTCCGTTGAAACACCGCTACACCTTCATTGGACTAATTTCTCATTCTGGTTCTTATATCTATTAATTACTTGGCCTTATCCTATTCAGAATACACTAT
>CP092876.1:82316194-82345721 GCA_030710605.1 Cordylochernes scorpioides
ACTATAACAAAAATATAAAATATAGAAGATTTAAAGCATGAAACTTTCTCTTTTTAAATATAATACAAACTTCTACTGTCCTTACTGCGATTAAAATATATATTGGAAGGGCTTGGGTTATCAGTGGTGAACCCTTCCAGCGGTTCAACCAATTTAATATACCAGACCGCTTCTTAGAGCTCTAGTACTGTATTGAAATATTCTGCTTATATTTGCTTCAATTAAAGAGTGAAGTCTTAGAAATGTTAATTATATGAAATTTTGATATGAGGAAATTGATTAATTGAATAAATTTCACCTATCGTGTCAAAATAGAAACTTAAACTATGTGCCATCTATTAACAGTCTCTGCAAACTATCAGAATAAGTCATTGACGGTTAATAAATGACGTTTAGTTTAAGGTCTGTTTTGACATGCGATCTTTATTGTTATATAAAAATGTTAAAGATATTTTTATAATATGATATTATTGGAATTAATTACAGAAATCCATATCATTAGATTGATTTGGCATTTATTAAAATCAATTTATTCTGTGATATCTTTTAATAATATAGTTGTATAATTCTTTCATTGGCCTTATAGAACGAGAGTGGTGTACGCGTGATCACATGTTTTAATAAAAAACACAAACATCCTCGATAAAGAGAGACGAATTGCCTCTCGAAATATTGGAACAATAAAATAATTATAAATCCAATACATGCATTTTTCAAAAATTATAAATATATTCTACATTTTTATTCACCAAAGACTTCTGTAGACTGAGTCATGGATGGTTTATTTTTGTAAAACATTATAATTTATGAATCATCATATATTATCAAAAACCTATTTCCAAATACCCATATATCTAGTGAAAGTAAAACCCTAATGAATTACTAGCTTTTCGATTTCAAATATGGATTTATAATTTATTAGAACTCAATTATTCAGCACTCGATCTTTGAAAGACAAACACATAATTATTTTCGTAGAAGGTGAAAATATATAAATATCGTTTTAAAACAATCAATCTATTATAATATTTAAGTTTCATTTGAAATATGACACAATAACAGGTTGTAAACAAGAGTGAAAGAGCAATGCGTTGAGGCTATCAAATCTCAAACCATATATAAATCAACTTGTACCTAATTATTTATCTATATTTATATGATTTACAAATAATACAAAGGACACTATGAATCTATTATTTACAATCTTTAAAAATATCATACTACATTCAATATATAAGTGCAGCATATTATATCTATGTATGTGAATATTAAACCTATATAAAATGACAGGGTGCAATTTGGTTTCTTAAACTCAATGGTGAGGATAAACTTGGACAAGATTCAGAGACCGTTAGTGACCAAACATCTTCAGAAAGAAGGCGCCCAGCGCAGTATTTTATCCCCAAATCAATTTCCTAGAATTCAACAGTTTATTTCATCATTAAGTAAAACATTTTTAAAAGCCTATTTTATATCAGAGTAGCATTGAAGAAGTGAGAAAGGAAGTTTCCAAAAACTTTCTCTTCCACAGCGTACAGAGAACTCTGCCTAATTTCACCTGGCAGAAAATTGATTTCTCAGCAAGACAAACCTGGTGGAAACAAACAATGACAGATAATTGGAAACATCGGACGAATTGTTTTGTTCTAAAATGAAAATAAAAAATAGAGATTGGAATAAAATCTTCATTTAATTCACTATTATGTTCCGCACGCATATAGCTTTCCTTTTTTATATTTAAAAAGTATTTCGTACTTAGAATCCATTATTATTATTCACTATTTTGTTGCATCATGATTAATGCGCGTATTTTTAAATTTATTTATAATATCATTTTTGATAATTTATTTATTTTTATAAAACAGAATATTATTAAGAAATATTATGTACTATAAAATATTTGTATTTTGATACACTGAACTACACCACCTGCTTTAAACTTTGATGTGATAAATAAAGAGAGATTCTAGGTGCTACCTAAATATATAGTTGTCTTATTGTTGACTGGTTTAACCTTGTAAGATGGTTGAGACACGTTCTGGAAAGATGCAAGACGTGTCTGAGGAGAGAGCCAAGACTGAAGAATCTGCCAAACCGCAGCCTGGTGCAACAATATTTATATATTGTATCTAAATTATTTACTCTGTTTAAAAGTAAGAAAATAGAATAATTTGTATTTGACTCAGTGTTATTGGTATCGTATAGACAATACTAGCCGAATGACCCGGGCAACGCCCGTGTTTTACCCGATTGAATGTTTTTATTCAAATACTATTTGTTACAATTATAAATTGGCGCCTTAAATAAATGCATATATTAGTTAATAACTATAGCCTATGTGCTTTATCTGTCTATGTACTGTTGGTTTCCGTAGGCGTCTCATACTGGGAAAAGGAAAGAGAGGATTCCATTTAGTTATTAACTAATATATGCATTTATTTAAAGAGCGACCCGCTCCAAAACAATAGTTACAAAAACGAAAGAGCGAGTGGGGGAGGCATGATGGGGGGCAAAGGTGGCGTGACCGTAGCCAACCAATAGGAGGGCGCCATTCCAAAAAAAAAAAAAAAGCAAACAGTGACAGAGACAGACGACTGATTAGGAAAGACGCTCGTAACTGTATATAGAATTATTGTCTATACTGAACTCTTTTATTTTGGAATTTATGTTACGGAGAAGAATACAATCTGACATCTCAAACCATTTCATAAAATGTAATCGCACAGAATATAAAGTTCAACATTTATTACTAAATGACATAAGTCCTATTAATCACTGAATCTAAATAGGTTGTATTAGAACGACATCTGTTTTTTTTTTTTTTTTTTTTTTTTTTTATCATAATTTTTAACTATTTTTGAATCGTTTGATTCTTTTTGATTACAACAACTTTCTATTGCTCATACCGCAATGATAAAAATATTATAAGGCCCTGGATCATCAATCGTGAAACCTTCCAGCGGTTACTCCAGTTTATTCTACCATACCTCTCTATTACTATAAAAATCTTTTTTTTTTTTTTTTTGCTTATCCCTAGTACACGTGGTACAGGCCATGATAATCATGGTGGGTAGTTAGCGACTGCTTTTACTGTAAGCGCACCACATGTTTACACTAGTGAAAAGCAGTTCGACTTTGCACTTACAAATGTGCCAGAGCCACGTTTGGTTACTTGCACTCGCTGGTGAGTTTGGACTTTTGCAAGAATCGGGAGCCATTGGAGTATTTTTTTTTTAACAGAAAAAAAGTGTCCAATGCGGGAATCGAACCCGGGTTGGAGTGGTCGAAAACCAAAAGGTTTAACCAGCCTTCCACCGACCCCCAAAAATCATAATACAATAATATAGCGGTATGGTAGATTAAACCTGCGTAACCGCTGGAAGTTTTCACCATTGATGAGGCAGCGCCTTCTAATATTTTTATCATTGCAATAAGAGCTTTAGAAATTTGTTTTATTCAAATAGAATTAAACTCTTCAAAACTAGTTCAAAATTATCATATAATTTACTGACACAAGAAAATAATCCAAAAATATAATAGTGTGTGACGTTTCGGAAACAGCATTGTTACCATCATCAGACAAAAGAATAAAAAAAAAAGTTAAATATTTATTCTTTTGTTTGATGATGGTAACAATGCTGTTTTCGAAACGTCACATACTATTATATTATTTGGATTAGGTCTTATTTTATTGTGATTATTATCTATAATCCAAATTGCGCTTTATCATTTGGATATCATTTTTACTGTTTATTAACTTTCTAAATAAGATTTATTTGCCACTTATAAGGTTACATGAACAACTGATGGTTTCATGAAGATACTTCGTATACGATATCATTAATGGTTTTGTATTTTTCACACCTGTGAATCTGCCTGAATTTATATGGTGAAAATCGAGACCCAGGATTGTCGTCTCTAAGTTCTTTGTTTTAAAATATTTAATTAATATAGTAAATATTTTATATATAGATTTTTAACTTTTAATTAGACCATTTCAATTTATATTTCGACATTTTTCATTTTAATGTAGACGCATGTAATTTTCTATAAAAAGACCGTGTGTTTAAATTAAAATGAAAAATGTCTAAATTGAAATTGAAAATGTCTAAATATAAATTAAAATTGTCTAATTAAAAGTTAAAATCCTATAGATGATGTGAACAACAGAACTTTGGCTAAATGTTTTCCTAAAGATTTAATCTAGTAATTCTTGTGACATTATATTATATTTGAACAAATATATGTCCAAGAACTCACTGAATACAGCGCATTAAAAGATATCTGAAACTTCACCTTACTCTATTCATACTTGAAACATATATTTGCAAATAAATTATATAGCTAAATGACAAATAAAGATAAATATCAATTGCGTGTTTTGAACGTTGGGGCTCTCTCACACACCACCATACACCTTTTGTGTGTGTGTGACAATTTTGACAATTGAAAATTATTTATTGTCTTCTAGACAATGTTACATCTCAAAGAGAAAGAGAGAAGAGAGGGGTATATACATGTGTGTGTTCATGCCATTCAAAGTTTCTCTTTCATCAACAATCATATCGTGACTTGAATATATTTGAAAATAGGTTCTTTTATTTATTTATTTATATAAAGAGACAAGGGTCGCCTCTCCCGTCAAAATAGACGTCTAAAATCAGACGCCATCTATTGACCGTCGCCGCAACTAGCGGCCTCGGGTCGGTGACAAAGCCACAACACCAGCTTTGGCAAACTGAAAAGCGTACACCTAGAGACCATGGTTTCGGGCTAATGGCCCTCGTCAGTCACCGACCCGAGGCCGCTAGTTGCGGCGACGGTCAATAGATGGCGTCTGTTTTTAGACGTCTATTTTGACGGGAGAGGCGACCCTTGTCTCTTTAGATCAATTTCCTCCCGGCAAAATTTCCATCTATATTTATTTATATAAACAAAAATGCTCATCTAAATTTAAATATATGACATTTTGTTGCATTGTTTCTCATTCATATTATACATAACAAAGGTCATCATGGCACAAATAACTAACATTAGGTATTATGTTTTAAACAGGCCATAAATTCAGCTGGAAAACCCTACCTGCCACTACTGTAATATACCATCCAAGTCAGAAAGATTAATCCTCGAATCCCTCATATCCAAACATAAGAACAGTATCAACAGGAGACATACCAGAACAATTCTGTTATACTTCAAATCAAGATCATTTAATATATCTCGTCCCCCTTCCTGTGCTCACTCTTAATTGTAACTTAACCTGTTGAAGAGAGAGATTGAGATTGAAACTGAATCATTAATCGTTTATATAATATTATATATATATATATATATATATATATATATATAGTGGCAATTTCAAAGTTATAATACAGAAAAAAAATATATATGTATATTTACATCAGACATGAGCCTTCTCTGAAGGGACGTCTGGATAATGTCAAATGTTCAAGGCCGCCCTGAGTTCGGAAAAGCCCGTGCTTATAAAAGGGTTTTTGTCCCCAACGTGCTCAATTGCATCGCCGAGGAAATCTTACAGAATTTTCCTATTTCTATAGGAGAGTTCATCGGGGAGTGCTTCTCTGTTGAAGAGAGATAGCTCGAAAGCTTTCGGTGTTTTTAATAAAGAAACTTATTCCGGAAGGATTTTGACATTTTATAAATGTTTTTAAACTATTGAGCACTTTTCGGCAGTACAGTAACTAGAATTAGAACGATACAGAGATGATTAACATGGTCCTTTCTAGAATATGATAAGTAAAATGGTGAAGCGTTCCAACTAAAGAAAATAATAAAATTGGGATATATAATTATATGGAGTTAAATATATTTCGCAAAGAGTTATGAATATCCAAACCGCGAACTGTCGCTCTCTCAAAATTGGCAATTTTGACAATTAGCAAACTTATTTTGCGGAAGGTTTTTGTGCTACTTCTCGCAATCAAATAATAGCTTGAATGACATTTATTTATTAACAGTTGCAAATAAGACACGCTATATCCGATCTGGATAATTGCGCGTGAAACTATTTATGATCATTCATATTGTAGTTTTGCAGACTTTTTATTATAAATAGACAGCTTCATGCAGCTTGAGGAATTATACTACTATGTGCCTTGATTTACATCAATGTAAATAATTAATAAGTTACTTCAGAATATAACTCATTGTCAATAGCTCAACTTGATCATCTTTCTCTCTCCACGATACTAATTATTACAGATAACTTTATAAAATCAACTTCCATCATTGCTTAACATACTGTAAATAACTACCTTGCGATTTCTTCTATCTGCTTATGATGTTGCATATTTGTTTAATGTATATGTTTATTCAATGCTCTTTTTCTTAGTTGATTATTTTCTTGTGACAATTCTGTTACCTACTCTACTACAATTATTGTAAATAGTTTCACGCGCAATTATCCAGATTGGATATAGCGTGTCTTGTTTGTAACTGGTAATAAATAAATAAATAATTATCTGTAATAATTAGTATCGTGGAGAGGTATATTCTAAAGTAACTTATTATTTACATTGATGTGAATCAAGTCGCATAGTAGTGTAGTTCCTCAAGCTGCATGAAGCTCCTTATTTATAATAAAAAGTCTACAGAACCTAATGATATGTAAAAAGAGAATCTGAAACGTATTTGAATAAAATATCGATTGGATTTCGTGGAAATGACTGAAAAAAATATAAAACCTAAGAGGTCATAGCTATTATGTTTTTCAATCCTAATTAGAAAAGATGTAATATCGCATTCATACTCAAGTAGGATTTCCACTTAGTGAGAAGTAAAAACAAAACAAATTAATAAATACGAACAATTTGCAATTCATATCAAAAAATCTTGTTTTAAATAATTAATTAGAAATTTTATAAAAAATATCAATTTTATAGTAAACACTCTCTTTGAGTTGCTTATTTTGATTTAACAAGAAAGGATTTGATGTAAGAGGGCTTAAAAAAAACGTTCTTTCGTTGAACGAATTATTCAAACGTTTTTGCCCCACTTAGACATCTCCTGGAAGGTTTTGAGGGTCCAAAATACGTATTGAACTTCTGGTAAAACCATCTGAAGTGGGTAAAGGACATTCGGCAGATGTCAGGATGGAACATTAGACCTAGATGTGGAACGCAGAAAAACTTCCAAGAATTCAACGGCTGTACCTACAACGCCATGTTATCAGGGACTATTCCTTATTTTCTAGATTTTGAAGTATTGGTAGAAAGCATGATCAGTAAGTGATGGCTACTTACAGATCAAATTGAGGAATATTTGTCAATATAATCATCAAAAGTCAATAACAACTTAATTTATATAATAAAAAACATAAAAACTAAAGGCTTTTGTAAACATTTCTACCCCTCCTCAGACATCAGGAGGGTTAATTCAGCTATTTAAGCATATATCAGTAATTTAAGCGTGCCAAATACGTCTTTAACCTCCAGGTAAAACCATCCGAAGTGTGTAAAGGCCACTCAGAAGATGCCAGGATGAAACATTTGGCCTAAATAAAGAACTTCCTAGAATTCAACGGCTGTACTTACAATGCCATGTTATCATGGACTATTTCTTATTTCCTAGATTTGGAAGTATTGGCAGAAAGTATGATAAGTGAATGATGGCTACTAATAGATCAAAATGGAAAATATTTGTTCATATCATCATCAAAAGTCGATAACGACTAGATTTTTATAATAAAAAACGTAAAAAAGTAAATGATTTTGTACCCAGTTGAAGATGAGTAGATCTCGGCGTTGCATTAACAACTAAAGATTCCATTTTTTTCTCTCTCTCTCTAGCTATAATCTACAATCATACAAATATATACTATCCACTTACCTATTGACTTCTATAAATTTGAGCAAATCATTCTGTTGACTGGAGGCGAATTCTCATAGTTTGTTATTGGATTCTGAAAACTCTTAAATATATTGAATTTAATAAATTGATAATCATATTCATGAAATTATAATGGCAGAATTGGTAATATATTCATAGATTAAGGTAAATATTTTAAGGGAAAATTTGACTTTCTTGCTGTAGAACAACTATATTTGAATTTAGAGCTCGCCTAAGTCGATTAGCAAGTTCCACCCCTAAATAATAATGGAAAACTTTATCCCATTAATGTTTGTGTAAAATTAGCATATTCCGGGATTGTACCAACTCGCTGAGTTAATTATTGTTTTACCTATCAATAACAAAGGGGGGACTATGCAAATTGACACTTGTTAATTTATAAAACAAGGTAATAAGACCAAATCCAAATAAATAAATAAATAGTGTGTGACGTTTCGGTAACAGCGTTGTTATCATCTTCGGACAAAAGTACTGATTTATTTATTTGGATTTGGTTTAATTACCTTGTTTTATAATCTATAATCCAAATTGTGCCTCATCAACCTGTTAACTTAAAATTTTAAATATTATTGCTTTAAAATTCTAAGAGTGTTTCAGTTATCAATTTCACCTATTCTTTATGCAATAGATGTTAATAACACCAATGAAAACACCAAAACGCGAATGTTTCTTTTCACATATAAATCAAACTTCTACTGTCCTTAATACGATCAAAAATATATTGGAAGGGCTTGGCTCATCAGTGGTGAACCCTCCCAGCGGTTTCGCCAAATTAATCTACCAGACTGCTTCTTTAGAGCTCTAATACTGTATTGTATCATTCTGCTTTTATATGCAAAACTGAAGAGTTGAATCTCAGAAATGGTATATAAGAAAACAATGAACATAAGTTTTTAGGACAGTAGATTTACATTTGAATAGATGTATATACATTTAAAAAATGTGAATATACAATATATGAATTGAATAATGAAACAAATTTTTTTTTTTTCTGAAGATGTGAGTTTCGTTTACTTTGCAAAGAAACCATTCTCTAGAAACCTCTTACATTATTTAATACATATTCTACATATAGTAACTGTATGAAAAGTGAAAGTTGAATAAGCTTATGATTTTGATTCGTTTTAAAAATGAATCGATATTGGTTCCATATGCTTGAATTGAATGTTACACCTTATATAGTTCTATAATTTATTGCTTAAAAAGGAGCACAACAAAACAAAATTAAACTACATTTGCAAATGATTTGATAACTAACGAAGAAAAAAAAATATTTAAAAATGATGATGATAACAAGTTGAATATGTCTGCCAGAAAAAATGCTTCTATGAATTGAAAAAAATAAGAATAATTACAAACTTAACATATAAAATTCAAACAGTATCAATATACCGATTTAATAGGTCAGATACCGTAGAAAAAATAAGGAACAAACAATAAACAAATGATTTTATTGAAAGGTCTAACTTTTATGATCAATATCTCTACTGGGATAATGCCATTATAATATACATATCGTACAAACAAAATCTAATTGTCACACATCAGAAACGACACAATAGATGTCGCAATGCGTCCACTTCTATAAAAAAATAACGATATTAAGTTATTAAAGCCAAGTTATTCTGGAAAAGGTAAAATTGAAAATTCTCGAGCAATATCGAACAAATACAAAAATCGATTCACCAATATTTTAACAAAGTAAAATATAAACTAAAGATGTTTTCGACAGAAAGAGAGATATTTATTGGGTTTAGAGGTAAAATAATTATAAAGATAAAATATCCAATTATTTATTTTTTAAATACTCTAATATGAAAGTAGGTTAAATGAAATAATTATAAATCCGTTATTTCCCGGTGTATATAAATATAATTTAGGATTTAATATATTAAATTACATATATAAAGCTTGGTACAACCCCATTCCTAACGAATCAACCTAAATAACTTCTTTCCACACCCATTCTAGGGAAGAACAAACGGCAATTTCAAGATTACGAACAGGGCATCTCAGAATGCTCAAATTTAACGGAAAAATCAAAATATTCTCGAAATGCCTCAAATGCGATTCCCAACCAGCCAGTCCTGAACATCTATTAAATTGTATCAAATCATCCAAAAAAGACCTCAGGGAAAATCCCAGGACTATAAAAAATGAGACAATGGAACCTAATGGAGATCGTTTAAACGACTTGAGGAATAAGTAACAACAACGATATATTAAAATAAATGAAACTCTATTTAAAATGTGTACCATATGAAATACCAAATAAATGGCGAAGTTAGTTGACAAAGAGCTAAAAAGGTTTGTATTTAAATGTTTAACTGAGGATGTCGCTATTTCCCAGGGTCCCTATCAGTCCTTATCTCCCAGGACGATGGCAACGCCCTTTCGCCTTAGTAATTGCCCGCTGTCTTGAGAAATAGTTGTATTGCTTTTTAGTTCCCGTGTGTCGTAAGCATACACATTATAATCCTTCTTGTAGGATGTTTTTAAATCTCCCCTGTACTGATGAAGGCCCAAAGCCCGAAACAATGGTATATAGGTTGGTCTTTCGTCAAAAATTTCTGAAACTGGTGTAGTGGCTCATTCTTTTTCATCACTAATGAGCTCTTTAACTAGGATGAAGCGAAGTGCCATCGTTCTGATGTACAAGTAAAGGAAGATATGCCTTTTTTGGTACATGAATATCATTCTCCCGCAACATTATGATAATATATATATATGTTATGAAAACAAATGAGTGAAATTTCTGTTGTATTTTAGAATTGTTGAGATTATGCTATGGTAATGCAGTCGTGCTTAAAATCTTGAAATAATAATAATAAAATGGTTTTAATCAGTAATTGCTTTAATTGTGATAAAGGAATATATAAAAAAGACATAATTTGATAAAAGTAATGCCTGACTTAAGGCGAGTAGAATAAGGAAAACAAAAGATTATTTACATAATGTACAAAAGTTTTGAGCCGGCCATTGGGATAAAACAACAACGAGTTTTTATAGGGGAAGAGTGACCTCTGGCGGTCGATTTAGCAGTATTTGTATCTATGCAATTTATTTTTAAATAAAAAAATATTTTAATATAACATTTCAAATAAAACCTTTATATAACATATATATGTTATATTAAAATATTATTTTATTTAAAATTATATTTCATAGATACAAATACTCTGTTAAATCGACCCCCAGAGGTCACACTTCCCCTATAAAAACTCGTTGTTGTTCTATCTCAATGGCCTTTGGGAACCACGGGTGCTGTAGGCTCCTACCTTTTTTTTATCCCTGGCCACCCATCCCCAGGCCCCCCAACTATGCTTTGTATATATTCCGCTTTATGCGTCCATCGGGGCTCAAAAATCATTCATTTTGGTTAGCAGCCCCGTAAAATAAAGATATTTTCTCTCTATCTCAATGGCCGGCTCAAAACCTTTGTACATTATGTAAATAATTATTTTGTTTTCCTTATTCTACTCGCCTTAAGCCAGGCAGTACTTTTATCAAATTATGTTCTTTTATATATTAATGGCTAAAAATCAAATTTTTAAAATAATATATTAAGAAATGAGATTAAGAAAATATCAAAATATTAAAAGTTTGGGAATTTCAAATATATAAGATAGATATATATATATTTGAAAATAGAGCAATCCATAAATAAATGTTTAAATAAAAAGGCATATATTGGATCAAAATATCATTTACTTTATCAATATTTCAGTTGGCTGAACGCCAACCTTTATCAAGGTGTTATAACATATTTAATGTGTGTCAACAACAAACTCAGCGCCACATAACGTCAATAGAATTAAGTTTAAAAATTATTTCTACTTATATATTTAATGGGGAGAGAAGAAAAAGGTTGGCATTCAGCCAACTGAAATATTGGTGAAATAATGGATATTTTGATCCAAAATATGCGTTTTTATTTAAAAAAATATATATATATGTCATTTATATATGCTCTTCCAGGAATAATAAAGTAAATCTACAGTCGACCAGAGAGAGAGAGAACGCAGCTAAAGTACGGTCATTTTGGGACACCAACGACCACATTCCAGGGGGCGACCGCAGGGCTTTTCTTGGAACCCTCAGAACTATTTTTGGACAGTCGGAGGGTGATGGCGACACAAAACGGTCGTTCAGCGGGCAGCCTCTCGCGCTAGCTCTCTCTCGCTGATTGCCTGGAATTCCTCTTCCAAACTTGTTGTTTCCTTATTTCTCTCTCCCCACATTATTATCATATTGCCACATTGAAAGTCGACAGGATCATATCTCAGAAGAGTCGACAGGATTCTACAAGAGTCAACAGTAACTCAACTTATATTACAGATAGTCAACAGGATTCTACAGAGGCTTACCAGACCTCATCATATCACATATACTAGGGTAATAAACATAGTGCATCGTTCTGATGCATTTTTAAATGGTGAAAAAAAAGGTGGTATGTAGAAATTGTTAAAATTAATTAATAAAAATATTTATTTGGACAATGTATATATACAGAAGGTATAAGGCGCGCGCTTCTCTCTTATTTCCCATAAGAATTAGAAATTTTTAGATTAGAAAAGGAAAAAGCTAGGTTTTAAAATATAAATCGTGAGTGCAATAATAAATTAGTACTTTTCAATCGGATAGAGGTTGTGTCAAGATTTTATAAAGTGTTATCACGATTCTTTATCCGCCACGAATATTTGCTCAGAGATGCACTTGTTATAAAATATATTGATTCATTCTTTTTTACTTTAATCAATTTCTACGCCTTTTTGTAGCAAAGAAAAACAATGTGAAAGTGACATCATTGAAAACTCTGCAATAAAAAATAAACATATCTCATTAATAAATGAAGGAGAATGAATATTTGATTGGAAACAATTACCATATCGCCACCGGTATTTATTACACGAAAGATCATTAAAAACAACACGGAGAGGAAAGATGTCGTGTTGGCGTCACACAAATTTTTTCGTTAGCTCCTGCGCATTGTTGGAGCGCTGTGGGATCCCCATTGTAAGATGAAAAACAATGGCGATCTCTCTTTCTTTGAGGGCGTGACTCCAATCAGGATCGGTGTACATATCAGATGTTCCGAGCTGCTGGTTTGGTAGGCCAGACCTTGAGGCCGCGGTTGGTAAACGCTGACGCTCCCTCCAAGGCGACGGTTGAGGAAAATGTCACCTCTCCTCTGACGCAAGCGCCCATTGCGTGCGTTTCTTTCTCAGCAGCGTCCGATGAAATAAAAGAAGAAAGAAGTAAAGAAGGAAAAGTGGAATCTTGATACACGCAATTATATAATTGTAAGTGGAATAAATAAATCGAGAATATAAAAAGGCCCACAACTCCGCATTAATATTTAAGAATAACTTTTTTCTTCTTTTGTTGATGTGTCAAGTGTGTTGCAAGCTTAATAAAAATATATTTTGCAAAATTTTATGTATGCGCATTTTATATTATAGGTAAATAAATATAGAGGTGTTAATCACACAAATTATATAATTGGATATTGTTATGTATGAGAGGGTGTAAGAGATGGCTTTAAATATAACTCAGGCTACTGAATAATTAAGCTGTAAATTATATACATCTAAAATATTGCTGCTATTTAATAATATTATTATTTATTTACGTATACAAATGTACGTAGATGTTTTGTTTTTAAATAAACAAGATAATGATAGTTTTTTTAAATTTGATCGCAATCCCTCCGTTTACAAACCTTGACAAGTTTATAGTAAATGTCCTTTTTTTATTTTGGGTTTTTTCCATCGTTGACTGAATTTTTCACAGCATAACTTTCTCCTGAGTGTAGGTTCGTAGCCAGCTATAAAGGTAAGGTTTAAACCAAAGTTCTAAATTCTTTTAATTTCTGGATCTGGATTGCACAGTAGTAAGTCAGGATCTCTGAATTTGATTTGAAATTTAGGCTTTTCAGTTTCTTTTTTTACTCAATTAGGAAATATAGATTAAATATAAAAGAGATTATGATGAAGTTTCATCATATGTAAAAACACTGCAGATTTAAAGCAGAAATTCTATGCAATATATATATATAAACACACTACAGTATAATAAACTTCAAACCTAAACACTTCTCTTAAATAGATGATTGAGTACTTCAAACACACAACAATATATTTTAAAATTTCAATCCAGAGTTATTTAAATATTTGAATTACCTATAATGTATTTAAATGTTTCAAAGCGCAAGTTGGCAGAAGAAAATGATATATTTGGTAAAAATAATTTTTAAATCCAATAACTATATATTTTTATATTTATACTAGCGGATGTACCCGGCTTCGCCCGGGTTTTACCCGAGTAAAGGTTTGTCTAACGAACATTTGTTAAAACAATTCTCTTTTTCCCGGTCCCTTGAAAAATACTCGATAAGTTGAATAAAATCAATATTAATTGGTTCCCTCGGTAAATGGAAGTTAAAGGAATAGTATCTTTGCCTTGGAATTGTATCATTATTCTTGTCTCAAATAAATTGCCGTGTCGTTAAATGATAAAACTAACTTTGACTTGTGCGCAAAATTCCCACGCTCTAGGGGCGGAGATCAGAGCTTGCTTAAGTGGTTTCGTCAGTGTAGAGGACAAAACGTTCGGTCGGCGGTTTCATGTTCAAGTCTTTCGCGCAGTCTCTTGGGATTAAATATTTGCTTCAAGCGAGGGGTGGCTCTCAAATTATATATAAAAAAACGACACAGGATATCATTTAAAAGATCTGCGTAGAGAGCGCCAGCGTGGATATTTCCATGTGTTCGCAAAGGATTGACGACCTAAACCAACTTTTGAATGGCTATGACCTATGGTTATCGTCAGATTTCTACTAATTAATAGGTACCGCTCAGCAAGAGCAACCTAGTTCATGATAATTGAACAATGAATAATATGTGAAAGTTATTCACATATTAAACAATTTTTAACGCGGGATTCAATCCCGGTTCATGACTGTCGGGAATCGAGCGTGTTACCGTTTCATCCACCGACTTATTTTTATCTACTAATTCAAAAATGAATAGAGGTTCGTATCAAGCAAATTAAAAGGGAAAACAGGAAACCTTTATCAAGTTGGTATGCTTACAGGACGAAATAAAATAAAATATGTTTCTTATACAATCTAAAATTAGAAAATAAACTTTTAAATCGGTAACCTCAAGGAGATATCCATTATAAAGCACTAATATTTGAATTAGTTTTACTTAATATATTAGCCCTGAAAGACCCAAGGTCATCAGGCATGGAGCAGACTTTCTGCCAAAACCTAAGCCTATCTCCGTCGCAAGGTGGCGCTGCTTGCGAGTTAAATCTACAAATCTGCAAATAACTCTAAGGATATTCAAGATATTCAAGAAATTATTTTTCAGAAACCTTCCCAGTATTATACTAAATAATTTCCCAAAGTTTCATGGCGTTCCAATAAGTGGTTTGGTCAGGCATAAAGGACATGACAGACACACACACATACACACATACATACATTCATTTATATATATATTATATTTTAATAATTTGTATTCTAAAGAAAATTTTACTGAATTGAGTTGTGCAGTCGAGGCCTTTGGTTGAAAAGAGATCAAACACTTTCACTATATCTATATATAGATATATGTACAGTTTTCGAATAGGCGTACCTTTCCGACTTTAAAGTAAATTAAAACAACGCATTTGTTTACCACCCGAATTCAAAACGCATGGGCAGTGTAAAAATGCGTTATAACAATATCTCTGACAAATATAGATAAGAGCTAACCAGTAAATGATATAACCTACAATAAGAGAGAAAGACAAAGTGATCTGCTCCAGACATTCTTGACTTTAAACCTTCCCTTCAACTCAAGGATCAAAATGACCCTGTGGATCAGAACTTGGCCGACGCGAGGGTGACGTGGACGTCGATGAATGGCCGAAGAGCCAGTCCTGTAAGTAGGGGACTGCTGTTTGATTTTGTAAACTTCACGAATAACGAGTTTGAAGGAACTGCAGGACCTATGGGTCTACGATATGTCAACAGTAACATAGGTGATACAAGTTTCTCTGAGTGTCTTGATATCAGGAAGAAAGGCAAAAGGTTAGTGCCATATACATAATAAGCTTGGATAAACCTGATTCTTTTGGAAAAGGTCGAAAAAGGGAAGGTCTTGTTAATATGATTTCGATTTTTGGCTTTGTATTCATGATTATTTCGTTATATGCAAATATAAAAAAAAGGTTGAAATATCCAACAGAAATATCATTTGAATAACAATATGTAAATTTAAAGACTGACTCACAATAATTTAGACAATTCGCATAAAGTAATATATTGAAATATATTGTATTTTCGTGCTTTCCAAATGAATGTAAAACCATATTTATTTATTAATATGGAGTAAGAAGTCTTTCTATTGGTACACAATTTATTGAAAAAACATTATTTTAGTATTTACACGCATTGAGAAAACTTGTTAAGTTTTTTAAAACGCACTTTTATATTTACTCTCTTCTTTTCATTATTTATTTGTATATTATATGATATGTATATTAGGATCTTTTATATCTCATTTACACATTGGTGTTATCAATAAAGAAGTTTATGATACGAGTATATACAGTAATCCCTCGTTATCACGAACTCGGATTATACGAACTCTCGGTTTGCGCGAACCGTTTCTTTTCCCCCGTTAAATTTCAATGCTTTCCAAAGAGATTTTGCCGGTTAAGACGAAATATTCGGTTATGACGAAATACGAATTAAATTTAGCCCCCAGCAGAACTAGTCAATCGGTTAAAACGAATTCTAATATGTTTTTAAAGGCGAGTTATAAGTAAAACAATAAACTATCAAAACAACAAAAACGCCGTTGATATCAAGTATTGGCTCTCTTTGTCTTTTGTGTAAACATTCGTCCTTTGTTTGTTATGATAACTCATTTTCTATGAAACCATCCCCTTGGGGTCGTTCCATGTACTCAATCCGTGGAAAATTTCGACTCTATTGTGGTCTATTCAATCTGGAGTATGTTGCCCTGAATGAAGGGTTGGAAATTTGCGGTTCACCCGAATTAGAAGAAAAGAAGAAGAAGAAACAGAAGACGATGAGGTGAAAGAAGAGATAATGATGCCTACTAGAGGGGAAGTAATCGCGGCCCTCGAAACCCTCCAGAAGCTGTCCAAAACCTCTGCGGATATTGATGTTCATTTTGAAGATGAACTGGATAAAATAAGAAGGGAGTGTCTGAAACAGTGCCCAATCAAATACCACTAAAAATCTATAACAGACTTTCTGAAGCCTGCAGAGAAAACCCAGATATAGGATACTCTATGCATACTGCATATGCTGCATACACATAAACATTGTATGTACCAAGTATATTATGTAAGTTGTTTCTTTTGTTGTTCTTTTTTATTTGTGTTTTAAAATAAACTTATATTCTCATATTCTCATGTTATTGCCTTACATTGTGATTATATTATCCATATTGTCCTTTAAAATGAAATACTTTATGTACATACATATACATAATTGTTGTTCCTTAAAATTATAAAATATTTTCATTAATATTGTTTTCAAATAAATTTAGTCGTTATTCCTCAGAAATGTAGTTTTCTTACTCATCAGTAGTACATAAGTACAACCCCCGGATACCACGAATTCAATTCGTCTAATACGAATTCGGTTTATACGAATTATTTTAAGACGAAAAGGGTATTTCGTTCTCCCGTTGAGTTCGTCTTAACGAGGGATTACTGTATATATATACTGTGGCCATTATACATCCGGAAGAGAGGAATGAAATATATTATATTGGGACTCAGACAAATACCTCTAAAAGACAGTTAATAAACACTTACCACAATTGAAAATAACATAGAATAACCAAGTGTAAACAAAATTCTTGTTCCCCTTCCAAAAGAAAAAAGATGACCAAACCAAATAATTTAAACCTCTTCAAGTTTTATCTATGAGTGTAAAATTATGATATAATATAAATTAATTATATTTGACCAGTAATAAACATCTAAATAATATTGAAATACAAAAAGTAGAAGAAAAAAAGAGTAATAATTGTGATTACACTAACGTATGTTTTAAACACGAAAATATCTCCGAAGTCTGAGAAGGGAGCGAGAAGAAATCAAATTATTCGCCCCATTGTAAATAAAATAATCAATATAAATGTTATAACTTCGAGTCGCTTTATTAAAGTCTTTCAAAATTGCTTTGAGAAATAGATTAAGCGCAAGATATTTTCTGGCAACTCGTTTATTTCTCCAGTTTCAACGAGAGGCGTAAATATTCAATAAACAATTTTACTCCTCTTTCACTTTGTCGGCTGTATTTTGTCTATATTTTATAAATTTTCATTGAAGAGTTAAATGGACCAAAAAATTCTCCCAGTCCCATTTATTATCAAAGAGAGATTAAAACTCATATTTTTTTCTATGGAAGGAAGTGATGTGTGGTCTTGTTGTTGGGTCCCATAATTGGTTTTCCATATTGAGAGGTTCGAACTGAATAGAACGACAGGAATATAGCCCATCTCTTGTTCTTTTATCGAGGTCAAACTTGGTTTTCAACTATTGGAAACATTAATTAATTTCGATTTTGACACTTTTGAGTTTTTTAAAAATGAATAGTTTTGGATACTTCCCCCGGCATTAGATTTGCCGATGTATTATATATATTGTGGCGAAGAAATATTTTATTATTTAATTTAATATTATTCAATGAAAATATATTCAACAGATTATAAAAATATATATTAATCTGTATTTGTGAAATCATCTTTAAAATATTTCTTTGCTTGCTTTCTTAAGATTCTCTAGCGGAAAATAGTTTTTTTTGGCTGACTTGTTAATAATTGTCGACTAGTCGCTGTGACGTCATCAATAAATACTTTTACATCTTAGTATATTTCAAGGCTTGATTTCTACGCTACAACTGGTGGAGAGACTGGACCGATACCCATTAAGAAATAAAAGAAAAATTGATTCTGTTGAATCAGAAGAAACTTCTATGAATGTAAAGACGGAAGCAGGTACCCAGGTAAGCAACTACGTTGTTCAACATCTGCCAAGGAACCCTTCCATTTTCTCCGGGGAGGATGGTGAAGATCTCCAAAAATGGTTAAAAGGGTATGTACGTGTGGCAAAGTACAACCATTGGGATGAAACCCTTTGTCTTACTAAAGTTTATTTTTATCTGTCTGGAACTGCTCTCAAATGGTTTGAGAACAACGAAGAAAGCATACAGACTTGGAAGGAATTCACATCTCAATCAGAGAATGTGTTCGGAAAAAAAGAAAATTCAAAATTGCAAGCGGAGAAGAAATTAAAAACACGGGCACAATTAAAAGGTGAAAGTACCGAATGTTACATCCAGGATCTTCTGTGCTTGTGCAAAGAGGTTGATCCTCAAATGAGCGAGGAAGATAAAATCTCCCACCTCATGAAGGGGATAGCTGAGGAGCTTTATCAAGCACTCCTACCGAGGGATGTACAGAGCACCGAGCAATTCATTATAGAATGTCGCCGTGTCGAAGCGCTCCGTTGTAGGCGAGTTACCCCAACCAGGTACGAGCGCCTACCAAATGTAGCCTCTCTCTGTGACCAGGATGACGGAGAAGATCTGTCATCTATGATTAGGCAAATTGTTCTTGAGGAGGTACAGCGGGCATTAAGCTCTCCTCGGGAGGAACCAAAAAATGCTACAATCGAAGAAATTGTAAAGGAGGAGATTGGAAGAACCCTGGCGCCAATCTCAAAGTCTAGGAGAAGTCCCCCTCAGAAGGAAAAACCCCGACAGTTTTTAAATATCAGATATGAGGCCGAAACGATAAGACCGCACCCTGAACCTCGATACCCAAAACAAGGAGGAAGACGCGACACCAATGATTGGCGTACAACTGAGGGAAGGCCAATCTGTTTCTACTGCGGACGCCCAGGTCACGTCGTCCGCTATTGCCGTGACAGGAAGAGACACAATGAGGAAAGGAGAAATGACTATTTCCAAAGAAAGCAAGACGCAATGGTATCCTACAACTCTCGAGCTGAATCTCAGGACCCCAATGACGAATCATCGAGGAAAACTTTCAGTCGCTACCGAAGCCCTACCCCATATACCAGTCGAAACAGACAAAATTTCTCACCTGCTAGAAGATCTAGCTGGTCGCCCCGCCATGGAAATTAGATGATAGACCATATTGGAGGTGAGGCCGCAAAGTTAGGAAATCCTACCTTGCCGACCACAGTATAAATAAGAAAAAACTACATTGACGTAAATGTAGACCTGCCAAGCCCTCAGGAAGAAGCTATCTCAACTGAAAGAAGACATCCACCGCAGTCACCTGAAAATATCCCTTGCCCTAGTACCATGTAGTTATTGAGACTGACGACGTAAGTCTCCTGCTGAGCATCGGGTCGATGCTCTTTATAGGAGGAGGCTATGTGGCGAAGAAATATTTTATTATTTAATTTAATATTATTCAATGAAAATATATTCAACAGATTATAAAAATATATATTAATCTGTATTTGTGAAATCATCTTTAAAATATTTCTTTGCTTGCTTTCTTAAGATTCTCTAGCGGAAAATAGTTTTTTTGGCTGACTTGTTAATAATTGTCGACTAGTCGCTGTGACGTCATCAATAAATACTTTTACATCTTAGGATATTTCAAGGCTTGATTTCTACGCTACAATATTTATAAATTTCATATTATATTGAAATATATAAATTTCCTTTTGTCTTTTATGAATACAAACAATTAGAAGAGAATATGGGCTATATTTTCAAATTTTTCGACATCATTTAGAGAAAAATGTCACTTTTATATTGTTTAATAAAAGAATAACCACTTTTAAATGAAACCAATAAAGCCAAAGGATGAGACTAGGATCTTTCTACTAGACGGAGAATATTCTGTGTAAGAAAATCTACCACTTGACATTCTGACAACAGTACAAATTCAATATCTTGAACTCTTGGAGTAGGTACCCTGTCAATGGATAGAAGCTCTTTGGTATTACATGGCAGATAGGTGATAGGTCTAGGTGTCATACTGTCGGTCTGAAGATCCAGTTCTATACTTGGGCTATATCAGCACTGTCTTCTCTGGGCCTGAGGTCTCCGTCGTTACTTAAAGCCTCTAGTATGTTCATTCTCAACGCGTTTATTGTACATATGCATATTGGATATGTAAATGTCTGTAATACATATGAATAATCCCTCAAGTTGTAGGCGTACAAAAGTGGAATTTCCTCTCTCTCTTTACCTTAACTGCCTATATTAAGAATAAGCTTACAATATTCAAATAAACAGTGAAAGAGGATTTAAGCGAAGATCATTCAGGTTAAAATAACGAAAACACTAAATTTCTGAAATATTGTGAATCAATTTAGGAAAATATAGTTTCGTTTTAAAATCGTTATTTGTAGATATCGTTTAAAACGCGTACTGAACAAACGAAAAATACATTTCCAAAATGAGATAATACTTAATCGAAAAAAAATCGCAATTTAATGAAAGAACAATTATTAAAGTAATTGAAAACAAAGTATTACTGAAAATGCGAGTAAAGAAGTTAGAAGAAAGGAGTTTTGATTGAAAACCTAAGATTTCAGGAATGGTGTGAAGACACGACCTGTACAAAAGAAAACAAAGATAAATAGAGAGTCAATTCTCTGAAACGGCACCGTTGGGACATTCAGCCTGGCCCACCCTCTCCTCCTATAAAACATTTATAAACTAATACACCACAAGTCATTTTCTTCCTTCCCCGGATAGACTTTTAGGCGTGGGTGTCCGCTCTTTTTTTTTTTTCTTTTTTGGGTGGAGAGCTAAATTCTCACATAACTCCGTCCATTAGCATCGAAACTTATTATTCTTCCTGTATTTTTCTTGTATGATCTTTCAGGACTTCGTGTTACTTTCTTATAAACTTTAGGAATTTCTTTCTACTTTTTATTTAATGCTAGTCTAGTTAGTGCAAATTAATTCTATTTGATTAACAAAAGAATGTGAAAAAAATTATTTTAGCAGAAACATTAATGCACTCATGGACAAAACTTAATGAAATGGAAATTATTTTGTCTCATACGTCTGTTTTTTTTTATGGTAACAGAGGCAATATTTGGTTATCACACTTGGTTATCTCGGGTGTCTTCAAAAAAGGTCACTGTGATTCAAAACGAGGTATTGTGTCTCAATCCTGATATACATGGTAAAAGGTAAAACTTACTTTAATTTATTCACGAATGAATGTGAAGATTAATTGTATGCAAGTTTTTATGATATATACATAAAGGAATATATGCGAAATTCATTATTTCAAATAATAAATATAAAACGTGTGCACACATATAACAATGATTCAGAAGATTCGATATGTTCGAACCGACAGACTCTATTTAACATGTATTCGTGAAAGTATTTCGTCATTTATTGGTCATTTCTCATCAGAGCATGCACTATTTAAAAATGTAAATTGTAAAGGTTGATTATTGAATTCAAATCTATGAGAAAAATCATATCTTAATGCAGAGAGATGAGTCGACAATCTAATAAGAAATTGTACATTTGTGAGATAAAGGTTAATTTCTAGGAAAATACATTGTGACCAGGAGATATAGGTTAAAAGGTATACATTACTTATAAGAGAAGATAATCTGTAACCTAATAGTGAGAAATATACGTTTATTTACACAATCTCTGTAACTATTCTTTCAATAAACAAAGACTGAACTACAAATATAATTAAAGCTAGATATCACAAAATCTATTTTTATAGAAAGGTATATTCTGATCGTGAAAATAAATATTGCTGATGGCATGTGCCAAATATCGAATTAATCATCAACAATACCAATTATTGAAATATAAAATATTCAATCATATAGGTGAATCAGTTTTTCGGTCCACGTCACCATGGTACAACCTGCATCTCTCTCAACGACCAGTTCCAGTTCAAATTAAGGTTATTAGGTACCGGTCATTAAGAGAAGCACAGTTCATATATTCTTCAACCCTCAAAGAGTTACAGGGACCCATTCTTCCCCTTTCCAAGAAGAAAATATTCGCTTCAAGCTTTTCCACCTTGAAAAGGACGAAAGCTTTCGCCTGAACGTAGACTCTTGATAAACTTTGTCTAGTCTATATTTCGAATTAATCATATTCCAACCAACAATAATGGTATTCTCTATTTCATATATATGCACAATGAATATTTACTCACAGATGTTCATCATGTATATATATATGTTCCACTAGATGGCACTATAACATCTAAAAATAAACATGTGAGCTGTCAGGATTTTTTTTATATGAATATTTGTAATTTTGGAATGTAATAAAGAATATATTTGTAGAAGCGTTAGTACACCCATGGACAAAACTTAATGAAATGGAAATTCTTTCATGTCTCAGACGTCTTTTTTTTCAAGGTAACAGAGGAAATATTTTGTTCACAAATAGTTATCTTGTGTGTCTTCAACAAAGGTAGATTAAACTGGCGAAACCGCTGGGAGGGTTTACCACTGATGAGCCAGGCCCTCCCTTTAATTTTTCCATGTATCAGTAAGTGCAGTAGAAATTGTTTAATTTCAAAAATAATCTTACGCACCTAAAATAGTTCCTAAATTTCATAAATATATGTATATATACATTAGCTATATTATTTAGTAATATCGTTTACATTTTGCTTCAGTGTAAGATAATAATCTAGCTGGAGAGTATCTTTTTATTAATATTTATTTTTCCTTTTTTAAATTTATTTGAATGAATAAAGACGTTATTCTTGCTTGAAGTTATTTTTATATATAATTTTTCAATATAATCGCAAATGTTTGGTTTGGTAGAATACCTATTAGAAAATCAGTCTTATCTTTTTTAAAACAATAATTTTAAGTTTCAATTTTGATGTAATTTTTTATTTTGACATTGTTATATATGAGGGCTCATTTTAAAAATATTTTTAGATTTATTTTTATCGCTTTCCATTTTTTGGGTAGGTTTTGTTGACTAATGAAATGACTATTATATCTAAGGATGGGCTCAAATATTGATGTAAGTGTGTTTTACTTTTCTTGTTAGTAACTGTTTCACTTTTCACTAGATAATTAGATAGAAAGATTGGATGCTCTCTCTGAGGTTGATAATCATTTCAATGTGTGTTTGGAAATAAGTGCAATGATCCAAGATTATTTCTATATATTAAACGCTGACCTTCCACTTACTGATGTAATTGATGATACTATTACTTTTATGGGTATTTATATAATAAATATTTTTTGTTTTTTTTTGGGTGCGATAAAAGATAGCTTCCATTTTTGTAGGTTCAATTTATATTAAGCAATTTCTTCATCATGTCTCTGTATATACCCAGACTTATCGTAAATTTTATTGTAAATTGGTTCAGAATTATATGCACAAATCCATAGAAGCAATGGACGCTTCTCCCGTCAAAATAAACGTCAGAATCTGACGCCATCTATTGACCGTCGCCGCAACTAGCGGCATCGGGTCGGTGACAAAGCCACAACACCAACTTTGGCAAACTGATAAGCGTCCACCTATAGAGACCATGGTTTCGGGCTAATGGCCCTCGTCAGTCTAGGGCGGACTTTATTCCATGAGATCCACACGGGATCTAATGGAATCCTCACAATCTACCAAAGAGGTGTTTTGCTGGCAATGTGGCTGGGCCAAATCTATGGCTAGAACATAGATGGAAAATGGCGTCAGATTCTGACGTTTATTTTGACGGGAGAAGCGCCCATTGCTTCTATGGATTAATTTTCTCCCGGCAAATATTCCATCTATATATGCACAAAGTCTATAATGGCTATGTCATGAAGGAAATGGAGTATTAATGGTCTTTTACTACAAATAAAATCACCCATACATCTTTTAAAGAATGCAAAAATAGTAAGGGAGCTCTTGGGAACTCATGCCTGAAGTTGTCTTTTTGTAGCGAAGGTGAGGCGTCTTAGAGTTTAAATATGAATTTTCGATTTTTTTAGGATGTTCGTTGTTTTTTTTAATACCATTGAGTATATTCTTTGGTCATCTTGTGGAGAAAGGTTTCATGTCACACTCTGTCAAATATCTTTGATATATCGAAGATGACACCTTCAGTGAGTTGTTTCGAGTTGTTTTCTTATTTTCTCTGTGACGGCGACTAATTGGGGAAGTGCCGATGGTGTCTTGGCTGGAATCCAAACTGTTCAATATCAATGAGCTATTTTCGTTTGAGGTTTCCTTAGTTTGGTTATAATCATTCCATTAATTTTAAAATGACTGTTAAGAAGAAAATGGGTTCATAACTAGACGGTGAATCTCTGATTTACAATTTTCGATATGTTACATACATATGAGGTTTTTCTATTAATCAGGTAAATGTGTCAATATATATAATACATTGAGTATTTATTTGAAGATGTTGAAAGATTATAAACCCAAAAGGAGCTTATTCTATTTTTGAGTTTATAATCTTTCAACATAGCTATAGGATTCGAAAGTTTATGTCTACATTTATTTGAGGAGTTGAATCTTTTGGTTTGACTGAATTCTATTGGCTTCATTTCGCATTTCGTTTATATCTAGGATTTTTTTATTTAGTGAGGATTCGAAAATTAATTTGTTTTCACTAATATATAAGTGGGGTCTAGTCTTTTCTATGTATTTTTAAGTAGACATTTATTCCAGCTATATATAGCTTTATATATACAGTAAAAGGCGCTTGATGGCTCTTCATTTGGTTTGAAATTCATTAACTGTCAATTGTCTCACGCTTTTGGCGAGTAGCTCCAGCACCTACAAATGCCTAATAAGATGTGTAGGTCTTCGACGACTTCAATATCTCTGATAAGTCAGCGAGAGACATCGCCTCCGGTTCAGTTGAAGCTCTTACATAACTTCTGTATCGGATCAACCTCTTTGTCAACATCTCTTCGACGTTACCTACCTATATACGAGGTTAGCCAGTTGATGAAGTAGGATTGACGCGAATTGTCTGGGCCAAGTGTTGATGACATCTGGATTTCCGATCGTATCACCCGCTAATGGACCCTCACTACTGACGTTTAGATCACCGTGCGGTTTTCATACAAATAGGCGAACCTATTGGTCAACGTTCATTGTGGATAAGCAGTATGTTTCGCTCGAAGCTTGTGGCGACACTATTCGACGATGCTTTGAGGAGCATTGAAACCACGACTGCCAGGGAGGTCTGGCTGATTTCAACCACTTTTAAAATTTGATTTCTTCGATGGAATCCTTCGCAGTCAGCGTGTCACTGATGACATCTATATTTCACAGCAAGTTGGTATAGCATCACATGTTGTAGATTATCCATCTATGCCTGATTTCGGACGTGGAGCAACATTGACTTCCATTTGCGACAACATTTGCAGATCGTAGAGGGGCGAACTGTACGAGATATTTTATTTTTGTCTTTCATGGAACATTTAGACCGATCTTCATTTTCACCAAAACATATCGCAGACCTTTTGAAAAGAGTCACTTTGGAGCATATTGACACGCTACATCAGTTCAAGATATCATATGAAAAAAGGAAGTTACTCTTCACCGTTTTGAAAAGTGGCTGGTTAGGACAAGGTACCATGTGAGACGATCCAGAGCCTCGATAAAATATTTGTAAAAGCGTTTCAGCAAGTCTTCTAGGTATCCATCTTTTTGGCACCCTGCTCACATCCATGCGACGCAGTGAAATCTTCCTTGTTCCGGAACTGTACGAACGTTCGATCCTTACCGGACTGCGACCTATCTAACTACCATCGACGGACTACCGGGTTCTCAGCAGAGCTCTCCATCTGCATTTGCGACCTCATCAACGGAACATTGTACTCAAAATTACGCTGTTCTGGAAAATATCCTGTACAATAACTATCATGTCTGGTGAGGTCACCATTACCTGTCGATAAAACATAATGGAACGACAAGGCGTTAGAATATTTTCTCGTGAAGTTCTCGTAATGTTAAAGAGGTTTCTCTTTTTCAACATGAAGGTTTAGTAATCCCGCACAGAAATCCCGTATTGGCATTTTTCTTATAGGCCACATACAATATACCTTCTTATAAGATTGATAGAATTTGCGTTTTTGTCTATTGGCATTTGATGATATATACATTCGCCTACAAAGACAACGAAGGCGAATTATGGAAATGATAGTTAATTAGCCTCCAGTGTGACCCGACCTGACCCAAGTAATCGATCAGCTACCAAGATGTGGTATCAACAGCAGCGTGGTAAGACGACTAGGGACATGATATTCTCAAAATGATCTATCTTGAAAATCGCTGTTTCTTGAAGGTGTATACTGAAGTGATCAAGGATTTCGATGAGGGCTTCGACTGAGCATGACACTATGTCGATCGGTAATATTTGCATCACCATGGACCTAGGCATCTTCTTAAACGGTTTCCTCTGCCATGGTCTCCTTGCAGAGAACAGGTAGTTGATGAACGCCTCCTTTAATTTTACACCTATGACTGAGAAGACAAAACTGTTTCTTAGTCAATAAGTTGTCTTCAAAAAATACTTTAGTTTAAAAGAAAGTGGCAAGCCTTCTGAGTGCTGCTGTAGCACAACAAAGAGTTGTATCTAAGGCGATGTCTTCAACCTTCTTAATGGGTTGAGGTTTAGTAAACATATATCATGTGCTATTCCAAGATGAAAAATAACTCAAAGATCATTTTGATTGATGTCTAGGCGACCCTTTTATCGGTATAATTAAAATCTTCGAAAATTCTTTCAGCGTAATGATTAAATACGCAATTCGTGCGTGTATATTCTTCAACTCACCCATATATATTATTTGAGACAATGGCTTTTGTCGAATGGCCTTACAGTTCCAATTTGTCACATGTGTTTCTTACTTTTTGAATTTATGAAATGCTCTAAATAGGGTAACTGAGCGTGCCTTTATATTATTAATAGGTAAAGAATCCTCTTCTGACACCAAAGTAATTTCTCATGAGCAGGAAATTATCAAGTTCTTCAAGCACCGAGTGTAAGCAATTTCTTCAATCCTATTTTAAAGGTGGTTAAGACATATACGGGCTTTCAAGGTTTAGTGAACAAAAGCGAAATGTAGATTTAATAAACAAATATTTTATTGATAATTTTTATTCGGAAATCATTTTAATTTGATGAGAGCTCTAGTAGGAGGATGAGTTCTAATGAATCTCCCTACCGACCACAAAAAATGTTTTAAAGAATTCAACTCCATAGATCTGGCAGGCCAATTATTTTTCAGAATATCCTCCCTCTAAAATATCATTAACTAGCGCTACCGTATGTGGATAGGCGTTATCATCCATAAAAATTGACTGGACGGACAATCACACCCTTGAAAATTCTCACATAGAGTACAGGATTCCTGTATCTTTTAGCATTCAATGTGTCTCAAACTGGCGGAGAGGTGCACATCTGTTAGAGATTAAGCCAGTATAGACCATGATTAAACCTTCTAAAATGGCCTATTTATCGGATTTTTGTGAAATAGAAACGGATTTCAGGTTCTCCTCAGATAAAGACTAGTCGTGAATCAGTATCTTTAAATAATCCTGACTCGTGTTTGTGAATAAAACATTAGACAACTAATCCTAGACTTATGTCCATGACACCAATTATTTACTAAACCATATACCTCCACGAGAGATTTCAACATCATAGTTTTGATGCTGTACCATATCCCGTACAAGCTGCGTGTTTTCCTATTTTCCAAATTCCCAATTTGGCCGTTCCTGCCTTACTTATAGTAAATGAACAGATTGAGTAGATGAAAGTCACAAAATAAATCACAGATGAACCAAGTCTCCTCATCTATTCATTATTAATAGCAAGTTTATAGAAGTAGTTTTCATTTTATAAAAGAAAAATTGGAACTTAAAGAATTTCACGTCTTCATTTTATATCAAACACCAGTAAATTATATTTTAAATATTTAAATATTTAATTCAAAGGAATTATTTTCAAAGTTTTTACCAATTTTCTAGAATTCAATATGCCATTTTTACAAGAGGTTGAATTAAATATATTCTTGAGTGTTTTACAAAAATCTTAGAAAAGACTACACTTAAAAAATTAATTGAAATGTAGAAATAACTGGCCATTTATTCAAGTCTAGAAGTAAAACATTGTTTTTGTGTTAATTTCTCCGTGAAATATGAATCGCCTAGGGGGAGATTTGTTTAAAAACGATTAAATTCGGAATATAAACTCTAAGAGGGCTATTTCTATATGGTCGCTGAGGCAATACATGACGGAATTATTTTTATTAAATATTTAGGTTTGAAGGTAGAGAGGCAATTTATTTAAAACTTTGAATTATTTATTTGTATATATTTTTAACGCATTTAAATAAAAGTGTTGTTGTTGTTTATTCCTCAAGTCGTTTAAACGATCTCCATTAGGTTCCATTGTCTCAGCTTTTCTATTATAGTCCTGGGGTATAATAAAAGAAACTATATAAATGATAAATGAATACATAAAGCTATAGATAAAATGTTTATTAATACATTTAAGATTGGGTTTTAATTGATATTTCAAATATCAAAAATTTAATAAATCATGCTAATATTTCTGGGTAAAATAGACACTTTAGCCAGTTAGAGTTTTTAGAGAATTGGTGTCATTGACTAAAA
>CP092876.1:82345821-82405187 GCA_030710605.1 Cordylochernes scorpioides
TTTTTGATGCTGATTTCGACGTTACTTACCTATATACGAGGTTAGCTAGTTGCGGAAGTAGGATTGACGCGAATTGTTTGGGCCAAGTGTTGATGACATCTATATTTCCGATCGTATCACCTGCTAATGGACCCTCACAACCGACGTTTAGATCACCGTGCGGTTTTCATATAGATAGGCGACCCTATTGGCCAACCTTATTTGTGAATGAGCGGTATGTTTCGCTCCAAGCTAGTAGTAGATCTTGTGGCGAAACTATTCGACAATGGTTTGAGGAGCATCGAAAACACGACTGGCAGGGAAGTCTGGTTGATTTCAACAACTTTTAAGATTTGATTTCTTAGATGGAATCTTTCGCAGTCAGCATGTCACTGATGACATCTATATTTCACGGGCAAGATAGTATAGCATCACATGTTGTAGATTATCCATCTATAAATTACGAACGGAAAAATACGTCCAGGGTAGCCTAGTGGACATGGCACCTGCCCGGTAAGCAGAAGGTTGTGGGTTCGATTCCCGCCCCTGGACACTTTTGTTTTTCCGTTTGTCATTACTCTTCACAATTCATCCTATCATACTTCATCCTTAAAGTTAGAAATAATCGTTATTTCTCTTTAAAATAGATTTCGATTTTTGTTTAAAAGAAACATTCGCGGTATAATTGCAATTTTCGTTTTACAATCATCAGCCGCGTTATATTGTATTTTAAATGTATTATAAGTTACTTTAAATATTATTTACGAACGGAAAAATACGTCCAGGGTAGCCTAGTGGACATGGCACCTGCCCGGTAAGCAGAAGGTTGTGGGTTCGATTCCCGCCCCTGGACACTTTTATTTTTCCGTTTGTCATTGCTCTTCACAATTCATCCTATCATACTTCATTCTTAAAGTTAGAAATAATCGTTATTTCTCTTTAAAATAGATTTCGATTTTTGTTTAAAAGAAACATCCGCGGTATAATTGCAATTTTCGTTTTACAATCATCAGCCGCGTTATATTGTATTTTAAATTATCCATCTATGCCTGATTTCGGACGTGAGGAAACATTGACTTCCATTTGCGACAACACAGAGCAGATCGTAGAGGGACGAACTGTACGAGATATTTTCTTTTTGTCCTTCATGGAACGTTTAGTCCGATCTTCGTGTTCACTAAATCATATCGCAGACTTTTTGAAAAGAGTCACTTTGGAGCATATTGACACGCTACATCAGTCCAAGATATCATATGAAAAAAGGAAGTTACTCTTCACCGTTTTGAAAAGTGGCTGGTTAGGACAAGATACCATGTGAGACGATCCAGAGCCTCGATAAAATATTTGTAAAAGCGTTTCAGCAAGTCTTCGAGGTATCCATCTTTGTGGCACCCTATTCTCATCCATGCGACGCAGTGATATCTTCCTTGTTCCGGAACTGTACGAACGTTCAGTCCTTACCGGACTGCGACCTATCTGACTACCATCGACGGATTACCGGGTTCTCAGCAGAGCTCTCCATCTGCATTTGCGACCTCATCAACGGAACATTGTACTCAAAAATACGCTGTTCTGGAAAATATCCTGTACCATAACTATTATGTCTGGTGAGGTCACCATTACCTGTCGATAAAACATAATGGAACGACAAGGCGTTAGAATATTTTCTCGTGAAGTTCTCGTAATGTTAAAGAGGTTTCTCTTTTTCAACATGAAGGTTTAGTAATCCCGCACAGAAATCCCGTATTGGCATTTTTCTTATAGGCCACATACAATAAACCTTCTTATAAGATTGATAGAATTTGCGTTTTTGTCTATTGGCCTTCGACGATATATATATTCGCCTACAAAGGCAACGAAGGCAAATTATGGAAATGATAGTTAATTAGCCTCCAGTGTGACCCGACCTGACCCAAGGAATCGATCAGCTACCAAGATGTGGTATCAACAGCAGCGTGATAGGACGAGTAGGGACTTGATATTCTCAAAATTATCTATCTTGAAAATCGCTGTTTCTTGAAGGTGTATTCTGGATATTTCTTGATAGAATGATGGTCAATGAGAATGAAGTGATCAAGGATTTCGATGAGGGCTTCGACTGAGCATGACGCTATGTCGATCGGTAATATTTGCATCATCATGGACGTAGGCATCTTCTTAAACGGTTCCCTCTGCCATGGTGTCCTTGCAAAGAACAGGTAGTTAATGAACGTCTCCTTTGATTTTCAACCTTTGACGGCGAAGATAAAACTGTTTCTTAGTCAAGAATTTGTCTCCAAAAAATACCTCAATTTAATAGAAAGTGGCAAGCCTTCTGAGTGCTGTTTGGATACAACAATGAGTTGTATCTAAGGCAAAGTCTCCAACCTTCTTAATGGGTTGAGGTTTAGTAAACATATATCATGTGCTATTCCAAGATGAAAAATAACTCGAAGATCATTTCGATTGATATCTAGGAATCCCTTTTATTGGTATAATTGAAATCTTCAAGAAAAAATTTCAGAGTAATGATTGAATACACAATTCGTGCGTGTATATTCTCCAACTCACTCATATATATCATTTGAGCAATAGCTTTTGTCGAATGGCCTTACAGTTCCAATTTGTCACATGTGTTTGTAACTTGTTTGAATTTATGAAATGCTCAAAATAGGGTACCTGAGCGTGCTTTTATATTATTAATAGGTATAGAATCCTTATATAAAATATTTCTTAAAGATCAAATAAAGTAATTTCACCTAAGCAGGAAATTCCTTTCTTCAAGCACCGTGCAATAAAGTTCTTCAATCCTATTTCAAAGATGGTAAATACATCAGGACTTTAAATGTTTATTGAACAAAGGCGAAATGTATATTTAATAAACAAACATTTTATTAGAAAAATATTTATTTGAAAATTATTTTTAGTTAGAGAAGATTTCTAGTAGCAGGATGAGTTCTAATGAATCTCCCTACCGACCACAAAAAGGTTCTATAGGATTCGAGTCCGTATATCTGACAGGCCAATTCTTTATCAGAATATTATCCTTATAAAATATCATTAACTAGCGCTACTCTAAGTTGCTGAGCGTTGTTATCGTCCTTGAAAATGAACTGGAGGCGTACAATTATAATCCCTGAAAATTATCACATGAAGAATGTGAGAATCTTTTAGCAATCAATGTGTCTAACTCAAACTGGCGGAGAGGTGTACATCTGTTCGAGATGAAGCCAGTTTATACCATGAGAAAACACTCCAAATGGCCTATTTTCGGAATTCAGTGGAATGGAAATGTATTTCAGGTTCTCTTCAGATAATGAATCGTCGTGAATCAGTATCTTTAAAGAATCCTGACTCGTTTTGAATAAAACATCAGACAACTAATCCTAGACTTATGTCCATGACACCAATTCTTTACCAAACCATATATCTCTACGGAAGGTTTCAATATTATATTTATCATGCTGTACCATATCCTGTATACATACTGCGTGTTTTCCTATTTTCCAAATTCCCAATTTGGCCGTTCCTGCCTTTACTTATAGTAAATGAACAGATTGAGTAGCTGAAAGTCACATAATAAATCACAGATGAGCCAAACCTTCTCATCTATTTATTATTGTTATTAGGTTTATAGAATTAGTTTTCATATTTAAAAATAAAAATTGGAACTTGAAGAATTTAACTTATTCATTTTATATCAAACACCAGTAAAGTATATTTTAAATATTTAATTCCAAAGAAAATTTTCAAAGTTTTTACCAATTTTCTAGAATTCAAAATGCCATTTTTACAAGAGGTTAAATAAAATATATTCTTGAGTGTTTTAAAAAAATCTCAGAAAAGACTACACTTAAAAAATTAATTGAAATGTAGAAATAACTGGCCATTTATTCAAGTCTAGAAGTAAAACATTGTTTTTGTGTTAATTTCTCCGTGAAATATGAATCGCCTAGGGGGAGATTTGTTTAAAAACGATTAAATTCGGAATATAAACTCTAAGAGGGCTATTTCTATATGGTCGCTGAGGCAATACATGACGGAATTATTTTTATTAAATATTTAGGTTTGAAGGTAGAGAGGCAGTTTATTTAAAACTTTGAATTATTTATTTGTATATATTTTTAACGCATTTAAATAAGGCGGATGTTGTTGTTGCTTATTTCTCAAGTCGTTTAAACGATCTCCATTAGGTTCCATTGTCTCAGATTTCCTATTATAGTCCGGGGGTATAATAAAAAACTATATAAATAATAAATGAGATATATAGAGCTATAGATAAAATGTTCATTAATACATTTAAGATTGGATTTTAATTGATATTTTAAATATCAAAAATTCTAAAAATTATGCTGATATTTTTGTGTGAAATAGACACTTTGGCCAGTTTGAGGTTTTAGAGAATTGGTGTTATTGACTAAAATATATTTCAAAGAAAATTGGAAAAACTCTAACTGGCCGAAATGTATATTTTTCACAGAAATATGAATTCCGGCCAAGCAACCTCTTTCTTCAAGATATGCTAATATGATAAAATACTCACCGAATATCTGAAAATAGTGATTTTAATAACTATATATATTATATAAAAAAGAGATTTTCTGCTTGATTTTTTATTATCTTGTGGATTATGCTATGGTAATGCAGTCGTGGTTAAAATCTTGAAGTATAATAATAAAAATGGTTTTGATGAGTAATTTCTTTAGTAGTAATTTGATAAAAGTACTACCTGGCTTAAGGCGTGAGAATAAAAAAATGGAAAACTTATTTACATAATGTATAAAAGTTTGAGCCGGCCATCGGGAAACAACAAGAATGAGTTTTTTTATAGGGGAAGCGTGACCTCTGGCTGTCGATTTAGCAGAGTATTTGAATCTATGAAATATAATTTTAAATAAAATAATATTTCAATATAATATATATATTATTTTTATTTGAAGTATGAAATTGAAGCAAAATATATTTTCAGGAATACCTCTCCGAAAGCAACAAGCCTATTTCATAATGAATTTAATTATGTAAAACCTTATCATGTTTTCATATGAATCATAATGCGGACTATATTCAATCCCCAAAAGGTAATTCTAAAGACAGTTCTTAATATCTAAAATTTGCATGTGAATGGACATGCACAGAAAATTGACCAGATCTAAGCTGAAATACGCATTCATTTCTCTCTTCAATCTAGATATTTATTATATTACAGCACTTTAGAACCTGAAATAATTTAGAAATACCTGAATACCTCAATTTATTCATATATATCAATATAAAATACACCTTGCAGTCAACCTTACATTTATATAAGATAAATTTCGCAAATTATTAGATTAACTTACATAATTAAAACAATAAATATATTCATATATAATAATATAAAAAATGCACGCAATCAAGAAAGGTCGCTTTCTAACGTGCTTATCATAAAATTGTGTGTGGCGAGAGTAAAAAATCTATAATTAATTATAAATATAATATAAGATTTTACAATGCGCGTCAATATTCCATTTCAAATAGCCTATTTAATTCCTTTTATAATATCCCATTGTATATGGCTTCGCTCAAAAGTTAACTTATATGTATTTTAATAATATTAAACGTATTGTTATCTCTTTCTATTGTAAGTTCTATACATAAATATATTTTGTTATATTATTCTATGTATATGTATATTCTCTATATAAAAATATTCAAATTATATATTCAATATATTTGTATATATAAAAATATTGAAAATTATATTTTATTTAATCATGGATAAAATTCTCGCATTCTTCAATCATACAGATTTGAAGCTAAATAAAATTGGATCAAGTAAAAAACAATCAAAGAAGTTGTCTGAGGACAAAACCAATATTTCGGGAAGAAAGTAGTGGAAAACATATTTCTGTACCTCTTCCATTATTTATGTAGTGGCAAAAGGGTTTTATTTACGCAGCTCCTGTATTATTGATACACGTTATACATTCTCTGGTGGTATAAATGTTTGTCATACAGACTTAGAACTCAGGCAAACAACTTTCACCACACAAGCATAGAATATCCTAAATATATTACCGATTTATATGTCATTTATTAAGAGCAAGACACTTTCTATCTCTCCCTTAACAAGATAATCTAAGCTTAAAAACTTCGTTTTCCTATTTCTTTTTAACCATCGATATTTTGATACATCAAAATATTGTTTGTTTGTTTAATGATATTTTTTAATAAAATGGGACATTGTAAAACGACATATGAAAACTATACCGCATGAGCTTCTTTTCAACGAAAAATCAAAATTTATTTTAAGGAGAAATAACGATTATTTCTAACCTTAGGGATGAAATATGAAAGGATGAATTGTGAAGAGTAATGATAAAAGGAAAATAAAAGTGTCCAGGAATGGGAATCGAACCCACAGTGTTCCGCTTACCGGGCAGATGCCATGTCCACTAAGCTACCCTGGACATATTATATTATATTGTATAAAGGACATTCAAATAATGAAATCAAGACAAAAAGATGATAAATCTGAACTTTACACACAAATTGAACTAATGCAAGACTCTTAATTCTCTCCGTCTGATATTACAAATAGTAATGAAACTAATGATATCAAAATTCAAATATTCATTTAAATCACTATATCTTCAGCTATTCTTTTTAATATTTGATATATATTAAGTCATATATACACTCTATAATAAGATGATCTGATTTATTTGAGAATACCTTTACAAAGATGTTTTGTTTAAACATGCAAATGATTTGTAGGCGGATTTATGGAAAGCAAGAGCTCCAGCGCATATGAAATGAGCATCATATACGAGATTATAGACTCAATATTCGGCGCGGAACGATCTGATCAAACATTTCCGTTGAAATATTTTGCAGTAAAGATATTTATGTTGTATCAATGCCTCGATAAAATATTTTGCTGATTATAAACATATATCGGAGTTTGAAAGAGGTTCTGCCATTAGATTTAGGAGAGGTTGGTTGGTCATCAAAACTAATAGCACGATATTTATGCCGAAGTGATGCCGAAAACGGGAGAACAGAGAAATTGTCAAAACGGCTGTTGCAACATCTGATTCGATCTTATATACCATCCAAGCGGTAAACAGCACATAAGTGTCCAAAATGACAATCAAAAGATGACTGAGAGAGCAGAATCTAAGAGCTCGCCGACCGTTACGATGCCTACCCCTCACACCTATACACTGAAAGTCCGAATATGGTATATGGAATATGGAACGATCAACTTGGAACTGCGCTGACTGTGGATTATATACCATAGTTACCAGAACCGTTTATACTATGCCCTGACGACCGTTGCAAACGTGTCTGGAAACGTCCTGGGCAGGGTGTTGTTCCTAGTCATTCCTGGAACCCTGACAAAAAAACGATACGATGATTATCATATTTGTTGCCGTTCTTGTCATATCTCACGGGCTTAAAATAAAACATTTGCCCGTCGCAAATGAGGCGCAAAAATATATAATAATATATAAATGAAATAATACTATCATTTTATCAAAAATAATGATAAAAAATAATTGGAAACCTTTCAACGAAAACTAGAGACTATTTATAAACCTATGTATATATTTAGAATATATAATAATATTATTATTATATGAAATGAATATATTTTAGTGATAAAAAATACGTTCCCAAAAGATTATTGTTCACATCAATAACCATTATTTCTCACAATATTTAAATGGTTATTTTTAGTCTTTTTTATCAACCTGATATTGCTCGATCTTTATTTAATTCCAAGTATAAAAATAAAACTCCAATCTTAAAATGAAATAATTTGATATTTTTATCATTCTTTTTTCAAATACTGTAAACTACAAATGTCCTTATGATTAGATAAATTCCTTATAGGAAAAACAGAGATTTGATTTATTTGTAAATAGTTCAATTTTTTGCCATCTTTTTTTTTTTAAAGATCATAAATTGTATTATAAATAGAAATTTCGCTATGAAGAAATTGATCTACATAAAAAGGTAATATCTCTAGTTTTCTATTGTATCATAAAACAAATTGCATTTTTAGTATTTTAATAATATATAAAAACAAATAAAATATGTACCAAATCTTATTCGTGATACGAATTTTGAATACGGGCGAAAACAAAATTTTTGAAGAGATTCATTCGCTGTATATAAAATAAAATGAATATTTATTAGCATTTCGATAATTGAAAAATACAAATATTTCATATATACAAAGGTCACTCTAAAAGGTTTAGGTCGTCGGCAGTCCCCCTGATCTACAAGCCTGGATCTTCGGGATTGACCTGGTAGACGACGAACTGGCCAGCCTCGCATCGGCGAAATCGAGTATCAACCGGTACATCGTCCAGGTCGGGCTGGGGCAGGCCATCGAGGACCCCGTCATCGCCTGAAGGAGGGCACTATCGCGGTGGGGAAGAACACCTGGCTGATCTTTTTCATGTAAATATTTTAAACTGTAACCTCTCTCCCTACTGTTGACTGGGTGTAAATAAACTGTTTTAATTGTATACTCTAAAAGGTTTTGCAATAATTTATTTTTATTAAAGATGAAGCTATAAAATTTTCTGAGTTTCTCAAAGTATTCACCCTTAGCACATATGCAAGATATCATCCGTGAAAACCAATTATCGAAGCACTTACACCAGTCATCTTCGGGGATGGAATTTACGGCATTGATAAAGGCTTGCAGTGCTTCATCATCAGTGTCAAATTTTATCCCTTTCAACAATAACTTAACTTTTGGATATAAATAAAAAGTCACAAGGTGCTAGGTCTGGTGAATATGGTGGAGGAGTGACTAATTGGACACCATTGGCTAAAAAGTCTAATGTTTGGGCTGAGGTGTGCGGTCCTTCATTGTCATGGTGAAGTAGGACTTCTCTAAGTTGAGCTCTTTGTCTGCTTTGCATGATAATATCAAATACTGCTGAAAGGCATTTGTGTTTTTTAACAGTCACATTATATACTGTCTTCGATCTTCTTACTTCACAATATCATTTAAACCACTTTTATAAAACGGTGCAAGGTAAACATGTTGGTAAAATGGTACAAGAAAACACAGTGGAAGGTAAATCATTCTGGTGAAAGGATACAAGACAAAATGTGCTAATAAAACGGTGCAAAGTAAAACCTACTGGTAAAACAATGAAAGGCAAAACATTCTGGTAAAATGGTGCAAGACAAAACATGTTGGTAAACCGGTGATAGGTAAAGTGTGCTGATAAAGCGGTGCAATGTAAAATATGCTATTAAAATGGGGCAAGACAAAACATGTTGGATAAGCAGTGCAAGAAAGACATGCTGGTAAAACATGCTGGTATAACGGTGCAAGGTAAAACATTATGGTAAAAGCGTACAAAGTAAACATGCTGTTAAAACGGTACAAGGTAAAACATTCTACTAAATGGGTACAAGGTAAAACATGCTGTTAAAACGGTGCAAGGTAAAATATTCTACTAAATCGGTACAAGGTAAAACATGCTGTTAAAACGGTACAAGGTAAAACATTCTACTAAATGGGTACAAGGTAAAACATGCTGTTAAATCGGTTCAAGGTAAAACATTATAATAAAATGGGTACAAGGTAAAACATGCTGTTAAAACGGTGCAAGGTAAAACATTCTACTAAATGGGTACAAGGTAAAACATGCTGTTGAAACGGTGCAAGGTAAAACATTCTACTAAATGGGTACAAGGTAAAACATGCTGTTAAAACGGTACAAGGTAAAACATTCTACTAAATGGGTACAAGGTAAAACATGCTGTTGAAACGGTGCAAGGTAAAATATTCTACTAAATGGGTACAAGGTAAAACATGCTGTTAAAACGGTACAAGGTAAAATATTCTACTAAATGGGTACAAGGTAAAACATGCTGTTAAAACGGTGCAAGGTAAAATATTCTACTAAATGGGTACAAGGTAAAACATGCTGTTAAAACGGTACAAGGTAAAACATTCTACTAAATGGGTACAAGGTAAAACATGCTGTTGAATCGGTTCAAGGTAAAACATTATAATAAAATGGGTACAAGGTAAAACATGCTGTTAAAACGGTGCAAGGTAAAACATTCTACTAAATGGGTACAAGGTAAAACATGCTGTTGAAACGGTGCAATGTAAAACATTCTACTAAATGGGTACAAGGTAAAACATGCTGTTAAAACGGTACAAGGTAAAACATTCTACTAAATGGGTACAAGGTAAAACATGCTGTTAAAACGGTACAAGGTAAAATATTCTGGTAAAAGGGTACAAGATAAAACATGCTGGTATAACGGCGCAAGGTAAAACATTCCGGTAAAGGTGTAAAAGATAAAACATTCTGGTAAAACGGTTCAAGGTAAAACATTCTGGTAAAAAGGCACAAGGTAAAACATGCTGGTATAACGGTGCAAGGTAAAACATTCTTGTAAAAAGGTACAAGGTAAAATATTCTGGTAAAACAATGCAAGGTAAAATATTCTGTTAAAAAGGTACAAGGTAAAACATTCTGGTAAAACGATGCAAGGTAAAACATTCAGGTAAAACGATGCAAGGTAATTCATTCTGGTAAAAAGGTACAAGGTAAAACATGTTAAGCAAATTTCACCACACAAGCCTTGGGAGGGTATATCAATATATCAAAACTAATCTACATCTATGAGTTTCTAAAATTATAAAAGTGACAGCCAATCGGAGGGAACGCATTGAGTGAGAATAAAAAATTATAAGCAATAGAATATAGCTTAGTATTAATCAATATCCTTTTGCATATCCCTTGTAAACGTAGTACAGGCCATAATAATCATGGTGGGTAGAGGTAGGTGACTGCCTTTACTGTAGGTGTACCACATGTCTACACATTGTGAAGAGCAGTTCGACTTTGCATTTACAATGCACTTAAAAATGTGCCAGAGCCCCTTTTGGTCACTTGCACTCGCTAGTACGGTTGGGCTTATGCAAGAATCGGGGGCCATTGGAGCATTTAAAAAAAAATCATCATGCGGGAATGTAACCCGGGTCGTAGCGGTAAAAACCAACGGTTTAGACCATTTTTCCACCGACCCCCGTAATGACTAATCAATTCTATGTACAAATAATTATAAAAACTGTAATGTGTAAAATAAAATAATTTAAAAGGGCGAAATTTTCTTTTATACATAAAACAAACTTCTACTGTCCTTACTGCGATGAAAAAATATATTGGGAGGGCATGGCTCATCAGTGGTGAACCCTCTAAGCGGTTCCGCCAATTTAATCCACCAGACCGCTTCTCAGAGCTCTAATACTGTATTGGATCATTCTGCTTTTATATGCTACACTAAATAATGCAGAATGATCCAATACACTATTAGAGCTCCGAGAAGCGGTCTGGTGGATTAAATTGGCGGAACCGCTTAGAGGGTTCACTACTGATGAGCCAAGCCCTCCCAATATATTTTTTCATCGCGGGAAGGACAGTAGAAGTTTGTTTTATGTATAAAAGAAACATTCGCGCTTTTAAATCCTTTTATTTTATATATATAGATGGCGCGTTATTGCTTTGTGTTAATGTAATGTGTTATGATAAGTGAGTCTAAGTGTGATGTATGAAAGAAAGATAATCAGAGACTTCGAAACCAACAGATTTATTCAACCAACGGCTAGAAACAATGTTAGAGAAGGGGCGAAACGAAACATAGCTTGGTCCGTTAGACATTGTAACGCAGGTAAAGAATAATTCAAACAAAGTAACGCTTGGGATAAGAAAAAAATGCTTTGCAAAGCCTATACATGCAATTATTTAATGTGTGTAGGTTAATGACATTTTATCTAATAATAATTTGGAAGGTAATTCGAATAATATTGTGTATATATTATGTATTATTTGTGAAACATCCATAGAGATGCACATTGATTGAAATATCTCAAAGCATAAAATATTTTTTGTTAATCATAAAATAAATATATAAATAAATACAATTAATATAACAAATTCAATCTAATCTATATATACAATATAAATCAATAACTTTTATAATAATTAATTTCATTCTTTTGCTCAATCTCAGCCTATAATCCATTATATCACAGTTCAATAATTCCACCGCGTCACCCTAAAATTATGAATATTCACCATATGCCAAACAGCATTCTATATTAACAAAATCATACAAACAATATAATTATCTCTCTAATAATAATAATAATATTGTAGCGAAGTGAAATTGCTGGCTCAGCAACCCGGGAGCTGACGTCACGTGCCGGTGGAGGTTACCCCTGCGAGGCCGCGTGGCCACGAGACTTTTATTCTTTGCTCTCTCTCCTTTGTTTACTATTTTAAATATAGCTATTTCTAGATATCACTTAATTATAATTAATTAATTAATTAATTCATATTTATCGTTTGTTCTTCTTTTGACCTCGATTTGTTTGGTTAATAAAATAACGTTCTTCGTTTGTGGATCACCGACTCTACCTTTCTGCTACGCTACAACTGGTGGAGACGCTGGATCGTCAAGACCGATATCCCTTCAGACATAAAAGAAGGACTGAAACTGTTAATCAAGAAGATAGTGTAGAGCTCAAGGAGATGACCGTGAATATAGAGGAAGCTACCCAGGTGGGCAATTATTTTGTTCAACACCTACCAAGGAATCCTTCCATGTTCTCCGGGGAGGATGGTGAGGATCCCCTTACCTGGTTAAAAGGTTACAAACGTGTGGCGAAGCATAATCATTGGGACGAAACCCTCTGTCTTGCCAATGTCTACTTTTACCTGAATGGAACTGCCCTCAAATGGTTTGAGAATAATGAGGAGACCATCCGGAATTGGGAAGAGTTTACTACTCAATTGGAGAGTGTATTTGGGAAAAGTGAGAGTCTGCGGCTGCTTGCCGAGAAAAAACTTAAAATCCGGGCTCAGCTAAAGGGTGAAAGCACCGAGTTCTATATACAAGACGTCCTACGACTCTGCAAAGAGGTGGATCTCCAAATGAGCGAGGGGGATAAAATCTCCCACCTCATGAAAGGAATAGTGGAAGAACTTTATCAGGCGCTTCTTCCAAGAGACATAAACAATACGGATCAATTTGTGTCTGAGTGCCGCCGCATTGAAGCGCTTCATCGTCGGCGTGTGACCCCCGCCAAGTACGAACGCTTGCCCAATGTAGCATCCCTTGATGTCTGCGATGATAATACAGATTTGTCATCCATGATTAGACAAATTGTCCGCGAGGAGGTGCAACGGGCCTTGGCCGCTCCTCGTGAAGAACCAAGAATCGCCACCATTGAAGATATGGTGAGGGAAGAAATTGATAAAACCCTCGCTCCAATATCAAATCCTTCCAGAGGCTCCCCTCAATATCAAACTTATACGCCGTCACCAATCGCTAGAAGAGAGACGGCCGCACCCCAAACTCCCCGTCCCAGAGCTCGGTACCCGAAACAGGGAGAAAGACTGGACACAAATGAATGGCGGACCACTGAGGGAAGACCAATTTGCTTCCATTGCGGACGCCCTGGCCATGTCGCCCGTTACTGCCGTGACAGAAGGAGACAGAATGACGAAAGAGAAAACGGATATTCCCAAAGGAGGCAAGAACCAATGTTCTTCTATGGACCCCGTTCCAAATACCCGGCGCTCAATGACGACGAGCCAAGAGATAATTTTAGACGTTACCGAAGCCCTTCCCCATACCCTGGCCGAAACGGACAACATTCGTCGCCTATTAGAGGGTCCAGTCGGTCACCTCGCCGTTCCCGCCAGGAAAACTAGAGGTTGCGACCTATTTTGGAGGTGGGGCCGCAAAATTTGGAAACCCTCCCTCATCGACTACAGTGGATATGAAAGGAAATTATATAAATATTAAAATAGAAGGAAATATAACCAGTGCTCTTGTTGATTCTGGGGCTTCTTATTCTGTCGTGTCCGAGAGGTTCAGACTCAAATTGAAGAAAATAATGTTTGCCGAAACTGACGTGAGCTTAAGAGTGGCCAACGGTAAAATTATAAAACCGAAAGGACGCTGCTCTTTAAAATTGGACTTAAATGGTCTGCAGGAAAATTTCGAATTTATTGTTCTGGAGGACTGTAGTCACGATGTGATCCTCGGATGGGACTTTTTGAAGTTATCCAGGGCGGTAATTGATTCTGCAGAAGATACACTTTTTTTAGAGGAATTCCTAGTCGAGGACACACCCAAGAACAACTCACCTCTCTACGCGGAACGGGAATACAGAATAGAGCCCGCATCTTGTCAGCTGATAGAGGTATTAAGCAGAGACATCTCAGATAATGCAGCTGTAGTGGCAGAAAGTCAAAAAGGTCTGTCGCTGGAAAGAGAACTAATGGCTCCCTCCTCTATCATCTCACTTACCAGTAACAGGGGAAAACTGTGGGTGGCAAATTGGAGCCCATATCCGAAGATAATTCCCCAGGGGATGCACGTGGCCGATGGTGTCGTCATCGAGGATAGCCAGCTTTGTGTACTTGCTGAGGGCAACCACGTAGGAACAGATATAGGCCATTCCGAGGATTCAAAATTTGCGGAAATTTTAAATATAGATGATTCACTTGACGATTTTCAAAAAGAAAAATTAAGAAATTTATTGAGAAACTATAGAGATATTTTTGATTTCAGAAAAAAAGAAGTGTCCAAGACCGATAATGTTAAGCACCGAATTAGCACTGGAGACCACCTTCCCACCAAACAACGACCGTACCGAGTAGCACCAGCGGAACGTCAAATTATTCAAGAGGAGGTAAATAAAATGGAAGAAATTGGTATTATTCAGCCCTCTGCGAGCCCATGGGCCTCACCGGTCGTTTTGGTCAGGAAAAAAGATGGCAGCTGGAGATTCTGCGTCGATTACCGCCGCCTTAATAAGATAACAAAAAAGGATGTTTACCCGCTCCCAAGGATCGACGACACTTTGGACTGTCTACAGGGAGCACGATTTTATTCCTCTATGGATCTCCAATCTGGATACTGGCAGATCGACGTGGAGGAAGCGGACCGTGAGAAGACTGCATTCATAACCCCAGATGGATTGTATGAGTTCAAAGTGATGCCATTTGGGTTATGCAACGCTCCAGCTACATTCGAACGAATGATGGACGGCCTCTTGAAGGGTCTTAAGTGGACAATCTGTCTCTGTTACCTTGATGACATAGTCGTTTTTTCCGATGATTTTGAGGAACATCTGAGACGCCTTCAGCTGGTATTGGGCTGTTTGAGGAAGGCTGGCTTGTGCCTCAATTCGGGGAAATGCAGGTTTGGTGCGAAAACTATAACAGTTCTTGGACATGAGGTGAGTGGAGATGGAATATGTCTCGATCCAGAAAAAATTAGAGCAGTCCGTGACTTCCCCAGACCAAATTCGCTAAAAGAAGTTAGAAGTTTCCTAGGGCTATCTTCCTACTACCGCCGTTTCATACCCAATTATGCCCATATAGCCCAACCATTAAACGCTCTTTTAAAGAAAGATTCAGTGTTTAGTTGGAACATAGAAGAGCGGCACGCATTTGAAGCTCTCAAGTCAGCCCTAATTTCTGAGCCTGTCTTGGGACATTTTGATCATTCATCCCCAACAGAAATACATACTGATGCGAGCAACTATGGAATAGGAGCAGTTTTAGCGCAAATTCAAAAGGGAAAGGAAAGAGCCATTGCCTATGCATCGAGAACGCTCAATAAGGCGGAAAGAAATTATTCGACGACTGAGAGAGAATGTCTTGCTATTATTTGGGCCATTGGCAAATTCCGGCCGTATGTTTTTGGACGTCCATTCACTATCGTAACTGACCATCACTCCTTGTGCTGGCTGACCAACCTCAAGGACCCATGTGGGAGGTTAGCAAGATGGGCTCTTCGGCTGCAGGAGTTTGATGTTACTGTTGTGCACAAGAGCGGAAGAAAACATCAGGACGCTGACTGTTTATCAAGAAGTCCCCTAAATTGTAGTGAAGATATAGAAGAAGATATTCCTTGCATAGTTGCCTTACAGAATTTTGGACGGGAACAAATGAAAGACCCGGACCTCACGAAGATAGCCGACAAAATCCAACAGGAAACATCTAACAAGTCCTTTATAAAAATAAACGATACTCTCCATAAAAAAAATTACGATCCAATGGGAAGGGAATGGCTTCTGGTGGTCCCCCGCCACTTGAGGCCTGAAATACTGAGAAACTTACATGATTCTCCCACTTCAGGACATCTTGGATTTACTAAGACATATGATCGAATAAGAAAAAAATTCTACTGGCCCGGAATGTATAGAAATGTTAGGAAGTATGTGGCTCACTGTCCAGATTGTCAGCGACGCAAACGCCAGCCCCAACTCCCTCCAGGACTTTTGCAGCCGATACCTGTGCCTATAGCCGCCTTCGAAAAAGTGGGAATGGATCTCCTTGGAAGGTTTCCAACATCTATGTGCGGGAATCGCTGGATCATTGTCTGTACGGATTACCTCACCAAGTTTGCGATCACGAAAGCTCTACCGACAAGTGAATCAGTGGAAGTAGCGACATTCTTCATTAAAGATGTAATTCTGATGCATGGTGCGCCGAGGGAAGTTATCACAGACCGAGGACGAAATTTTACATCTTCAATGATTCGTGATCTGAACAAACACTGCAGAATAACTCATCGGACAACAACCGCCTACCACCCTCAGACCAATGGACTCACTGAAAGGTTGAATAAGACAATAGCAGACATGCTGTCCATGTATGTGGACGTCAACCAGAAAGATTGGGATGAGATTCTCCCATTCGTGACGTTCGCATACAACACGGCGAAGCAAGAGTCCACGGGGTTTAGTCCATTCTACCTTGTGCACGGGCGTGAGGCGGAGACCCCACTAGACTTGCTATTCCCCAAATTTCCTTCAGAGGATGAAGATGACTTCATCCAGACTCTAGGATCAAGGGCCGAAGAAGCGCGACAGCTGGCACGCATTCACACTATGAGGTCCCAGGGAGGAAATAAACTCCGTTACGACGCCCATCACAGAAACATAATCTATCAGCCCGGAGTTCTCGTTTGGATCTATATCCCTGTGCGCAAGGTGGGTTTGTCTGAAAAACTAATGCGACGTTATTTCGGCCCGTATAAAGTAACAAGAAAAATATCCGATGTGACATATGAAGTGGAGACATTCGGAGACCAGCATGGTCGTCGTAAAACAAAGGACATAGTTCACATCTGCAGGATGAAGCCCTATTTAGATCCAGAGAAGCGGGAGGACCACCTGGAGGAGGACATGGAAGACGACTTATCAAGTCCTCAAAAGGAAGAAGTTCCAGCGGAAGGGAGGCAACCACCCTTGGCCCAGGAGGAGGTCCCCAGACCAAGAGACCTGGATATCCCTGGCCCTATTACGCGGTCGCGAGCTCGTAGACTGGAGGCGCAGGTCTCCTGCTGAACATCGGGTCGATGTCCTTTGAGAGGGGGGCTATGTAGCGAAGTGAAATTGCTGGCTCAGCAACCCGGGAGCTGACGTCACGTGCCGGTGGAGGTTACCCCTGCGAGGCCGCGTGGCCACGAGACTTTTATTCTTTGCTCTCTCTCCTTTGTTTACTATTTTAAATATAGCTATTTCTAGATATCACTTAATTATAATTAATTAATTAATTAATTCATATTTATCGTTTGTTCTTCTTTTGACCTCGATTTGTTTGGTTAATAAAATAACGTTCTTCGTTTGTGGATCACCGACTCTACCTTTCTGCTACGCTACAATATATTTTTCAATTTACATTGTAATATAAAGGGAAAGTGACGCGCCTCCGTCTTTTAATGCCCTAAAAATGACGTTCACAAGGTCTTATCCAGGCAAAATGATTAATTTCTGAAAGATCAACAACAGAAATGCCAATTTAAAATATTTAACTTTTTTATTATCGTAAACTATGGTTATTAACTATTTCTTTCGTTCATTATGAAATTTTCTGAGATATTGTTCAACGCGTAATACGGGAGAGGAACTATGAAATTGAACCGAAATTGTCAAGAAGTTATGATTAACGCATTTATTAAATAGAAGATGAATGAGGAGAGGCTTTTTAAAGCAGATATAAAGGTATATAAATGAATCAATAAAAGTAAATTCCGCTGATTTTTTGGGTAAAACCTGTAATGACGGAAGGGGTATTTTTGCTCATTGTCATTTTACAAGCATAAACAATGCAGTGTTTTTGGGCATTGAGGTGAAAGCAATGGCAGCCAAATTGGCTAGGGAACCAATATTTTGGTGATCGAACAATTGAAAAAAATGAAGTTTTCATATTAAAGAATATACATTAAGTGTCGATTTGATCAGTATAATCAATAAAGAAAAGCTATTTATAATTAAATAGTTTAGATGTAGTGGATCAATGTGTGATGAACAGAATTATTCTCAGAGGTGATAAAATTTATATAATTCGGTTTGGAAACTTGGGCAAATATTGAATGTTGCCATCTTTATAACGGTTGCCAGAATTGACATAAGAGTATGTCCTCAAGAATGAAACAAGAATGTTCTTGGACCGAGGTGCTATCAGTAAGATAGCCTCAATATCATATCACATATTAACAAGAACATCAATAAACTTGAGGATGTCACAATAAAATCCTATCATTCGAATTTTATCACCAATAATATTTAATAGAAAAAGAACGATGTTTGTTCTAAATTCTGTCTAGTTAGTTTTATTCCATTTCTTCCAATTTATTAAATATTATGCTAATGATTCATTTGTCATTTTAATTTGAAAATATGATTTTGGTATTTAAATATAGATCGTAAAGATAGAGGCTGCCTGGCCGGAATTCATAGCTATTCAAATTAAAGATACTTCGGCCAGTAAATATTTTTTCTTATATAGATATCTGATAGGTGTGTGTTGTTGGTTATATATGTTTCTTTACAACCTAGTTTTTTCAATGGTATGGAATTTAAATTATTTTAGGTTCGTTTTAGTAAGGTATTAATTCAATATATACATATTTATTAACAAAATATCAATTAACCACACATATATTAGTAAATAATAAAGATAATGAATGTATGTAGTGTTTGGCATTGGTGAAAATTTTCAACTATATTCATTTATTTCATATCACATTTTTTCACAAATAATATCTAAAGAAAGTTTGCTCTGCAAAGCATTTTTTTCCAACTTAAAAAAAATCATAAAATGTATTTAATTTTATTTGAGCATTTCAAGTATTACATTTCTTGTATGAGGAATATTGAAAGAATTCAAACCTAATATACCTGATATGTTTATAAATATTAAATACAAAATTAAAATATAAATGCAATTATAATAATAAATGTTAAAAATAAATTATAAGCTATATGACAAGAATGAATTTATATTTTTATATTTTATTTCAAAATATTTCCACTTCAATTGTAATTTTTTTCTCAAGTAATTTACACCATTTTTCAAATAGTAGTGGCTCTTCAACGAGATAGATTTTTCTATCGTATATATTAAAAGGTATAAATATAAACCAAGGCCAACTATGTACAGGTAAATGCAATCCTTCGCCAACAGGTTCCCCAGGGCGGAGTGTAAAAAAGAAAACGGGGCCTGAGGAATCAAGATTCATTCTTCCTTCATTTTGACCCAGACGATAGCTACCTGCTCACCAAAATGGCGACTAAGATGGCGACAACAGTCCAATGTTGCTGAATCAAATTTGCACATCCCGACCCATGCTGCATAGCGGCTGGTTTCTCACCTGAAAAACAAATATTGTCAAAATATACACAGCTATCTACACACAGCATTATACATATTATATAATCTAAAATGCAAATATTTTATTTTCAATACATATATTTTATTTTCATTCATTGACTATTCTAACATTTTTGATCATAGATTTAAAATATACAACTTTTTGAAAATTGTTGTAAATATGTATAGTTAACCTACCTATTTTCATTTTATAAATTCTATATTACTGTGAAAAATGTTGAATGTGTAATTCTTTTCAAGTAATTGAAAATAAAAACTACTTGATAAGTAAATAACTATATTTCCTTTTTTACGACTTTACCATCAATTCTCTATCTTTTCAACATCAAAACAGTATAATCATAACATACATATATAGGAAAAGTAAAAGGAATGAATTTTAAGTATTGTATAGGTGAACTATTATCATCAAATCAGACACGATATTCCGACAAGGGATGCTTGCGTTAAGCAACAACATCAAACTCAGAGAACTAATTTACATAAACAATTGGTGAATCACAAGATTTGAGTAGAAGTTTAAAGAAGAAAAGGGACATTAAAACCATGCTTGATTTTACATCGTACCTAAAATCAACCAATGAAATAAATTCAAATATATAGCAATTATGTTTTTTCAACAAAGAGAGACAATCATAGATGTAAAGATGGAGGCTGCCTGGCTGGCATTCATAGTTCTTTAAATTAAAGATTTTCCGGCCAGTAAATCTTTTTATTATCCCTTTTGAGGAAATAAAAATATGTACTGGCAAAGTATCTTTAATTTCAATAATCATATAGGTATTAACAGAAATCACGAAATTTTAAATATGAGTCCTTTAAATATAAGTGAACTGAATGAATATAAAGATTGGTTTATAGATTTATTTTATTTTTTCTGATACTGGACTAATTTTGAAAAATTGATGGTTTAATTAACGCTTGAAGGCATGCCATTCTACAAAATGAACAAATTTAATCACAAATTTTCATAATCATCTACAACGCTTATTTTATCTGTTTGAAATTTATATGTTAAGTTGGTAATTATTCTTATTTTTTTAATTCATAGAAGCATTCTTCTGGCAGATAATTTCAATTTTTATCATCATCATTTTTGATATTATTGTTTTTTTTCTTAGTTAGCTATAAAATTATTTTAAATTGTAGTTTCTTTTTTGTTTTGTTGTGTGCCTTTTTTAAGCAATAAAATAAATAGAGGTAAGGTGTAATATTCAAATAAAGCAAATAGAACCAACATAGATTCATTTTTAAAACAAAGCAAAATCATAAGCTTATACAACTTTCACTTTTTCTTACATTATCTTGAAGGAATTTGTTTGTGTTACAGATTAATTATGTTTTTATTAAAAAAAGAACACATTAGCCAGTTATAGGAACAACAACATCTAAAAGAATGTACAAAAATGAACAAAATATATTTATGCTCTTTAAATTAAAAGCTAACAGATTTCAATAAATGAAAACTAATCTTTGAATAAAAAGGCATATATGGGATTAAAATATCATTTATTTTACCAATATTTCAGTTGGCTGAACGCCAACCTTTATCAAGGTGTAATAACATATTAATGTTTGTCAATAACAAACTCAGCGCAACATAACGTCAATAGAATTAAGTAAAAAAAAAATATTTTCAAAACCATATCAATAAATAGATTTTATCTTTCTCAAACTAATCCAACGCTCAAAAATTTGTTTCCGAAAGATGTACCAAGCTTCATTGTTCCTGCTAGATACACTACTTTGTTCTTCACAGGCAAAGGACCCTTTTAAAGTTTTCTCTTTGACTTGAGAGTTACAAATGATCCAACATGTGAATGCTGTCTAGATGTTGAAACACCAGAGCATCTTTTGTTGGCTTGCCCTCTGACTAACCAAATTGTACTTGCTTACTTTGACATAATGCCAAATTATCTTTCTGTATATACTCAATATTATGAACACTTTGGCAAGTTTAGAGCAATTTCTACACAGATTTATAAATCACCACTAATTCATCGTGTAAATAATTAAAGATATATATGTAAATAATTTTAATATAGCACAATAGTCTGATAGACTTCGTGCTTCTGTAATAATAAAATAAAAAATAAATGAAAACCAAAGTCAATATCATCAGAATAATAGTTTGGTATTTATAAAATTAGAAATGAATTGAACTGGTTTATAAATGATTAAATTACTATTTGCTCTTTTGATCAAGAATATATATTAGTCTAATGATAATTTATTTAATTTTCAGACTCTGAATGAAAATTACATTACGGAGAGAGAGAGTAAATGGAAAAAAATGAAAATTTTCAAATTATAGCGGATAAAGAAAAATAAATAAAATTTATGTGTTTACCTTTACGCTTCGATGATGATGATTTTTCTAATGGCCTCTCGACTGTGAATTCATTTTGAAACATTTTAAATTTAAATTGACGTGGCGGATAGAGCTTGAGTGTTTCTAACCTTTGTTTTTTCATCGAGGAACTAAGTTACCACTCTCGTAATGGGAATATGTTACTTTAGCTTCGAATTTATAAATCCTGTAACATAATAATCATACATATTTATTTATATAATATCCCTATGTTCTGATTATATGACGCGAAACTGCCGATGCTACAGCTTGAGCGTGTTATAACCTTATGTTGACTTTGATATGAAGAGTAAAGCCAGTTCAATTTCTATTTCACTACCTATGTAAATAACACAATTAGTATCTTACTATTATGTATCTAATTTAAAATATTAAACGCAACGCAAGTTATTTTTGCATACCACTCATTTTAATTAAAACAAAGTATTTATACAGCAAACGATGATGATAAACAATCTCAATGAAAATATGAATATATAACAACTTCTCCCCACAACAAAAATTTACATTTCAAAAAACTTCGAAGCCCTTCTTAATCTTGAGGACCTTCTGAAAATAGGACCCGATGCTTCACCAGTAGGATCTATTTCCTGACCAGCTTGAGGGTCTTCAATTTTAGTTGACTCTTGTGGAGTTGACGATGTAGACGGAGTTGCTTCACTTTTCCCACAAACTCTGACTTGATCTAAATGCCGGTTTAAAATTTCTCCGTCATCTGTCTCTACCTTAATAGAAACAGGACCAGTTTTTTCTTGCACTACACCTGGTAGCCATCTGGGGCCATGGTACCCTCGTGCTATAACTGCCTGTCCTTCATTTACTACTCTATGGGGTTTCCAATTTCTTATAAACCTGTCTTCCTGTCGCATCCCTCCCTCCGACACACTTTCAGGATGAAATTTATTTATGAGACTCTTCAGGTTTCTGTTCATCAACAACTGAGCTGGGGATTTTTGCGTCGTGCTGTTTATCGCTATTCCCATCGATAACAAAGATCTAGATAACCTAGTCGTCCAATTTCCCGAGCTGTTCTTTCTTAGCAGATATTTAAGCGTCTGAATAGCTTTCTCCACCTGCCCATTTGACGCTGCATGATAAGGCGCACACAAGATGTGCCTTACGCCATTTCTTTTTAAGAAAGTCTTGAAAAGTTCCGATGTGAAGGACGTACCATTATCTGAAACTATCACATCCGGCAACCCGTGAGTCGCGAATATTTCTTTTAAACTATTGATGGTAGTTTCAGTAGATGTTGTAGATACGATTTTAGCTTCAATCCACTTAGAATAGGCATCTACTACAACCAGAAAAAGTTTTCCTTGAAAAGGGACCCGCATGATCAATATGTAGTCTCGACCAAGGTCTTGATGGCCAAATCCAAGGATATACGTCAGTTTTTGGAGGATCGTGACTACACGACAAACAAACTGCACAAAAGGCTAGCGCTTTTGTCCCCACTATGCCAATATGAGTATCATGTAACAGATTTAAAATATATTTTCTTAATTTTTCAGGTATAATCACTTTGCTCCCCCGCAATAAACAATCTTTATGAACTGATATTTCACTAGATTTGAGACAAAATCTTTAAATTTATCATCAACTCTCCTTTCAGGCCACCCCTTTCATTGCCCAGAATTTAATCTTAGAAAGGATTGGATATTTACTAGTTAGTTTTGCCACTTCCGAAGAATTGATTGCAGCATGCTCTGATTCTATAAAAAACACCTCTGAAGGGTTCGGAACTACACTTGGACATTCATTTAAGGGAAGTCTACTTAATGCATCGGCATTACAATTTACTTTTCCCGGTTTATACTCTATAGTATAAGTATACGCAGCCAGAGTCAAACACCATCTCAACATGCGCGGCGATTGCACTTGAGGTATCGGCTTTTTTGGGTTGAACATTCCAACTAGGGGCTTATGATCAGTTGAAATTTTGAATTTTCTCCCTATAAGATACTGTGAAAACTTTGATACACCAAAGAAAACCGCTAATGCCTCTTTATCAATTACTGCATATCTTTTTTCGGTTTTATTTAAAGTCCGGGAGGCGAACATAACTAGTTTTTCCACTCCATGATGTATTTGAGACAAAACGGCGCCAATGCCATACTCTAATGCGTCACAGTTGATTAAAATAGGTAAATTGTCATTAAAAAGAGCCAACACCGATTCAGAACTAATCAAATCTTTAGCCTTATCAAAAAATCTTTGGTGTTCTCTTCTCCATTTCCAAGGTGAATTACTCTCCAACAGTCTATGAAGCGGTTCAACCACTGTGGACTTGTTTTTTAAAAACCTTTCATAGTAATTCAAAAGTCCAAGGAAAGACATTAACTTTTTTTTATTACATGGCGGTCTAGCGTCTTTAATAGCTCTTAGCTTTTCATCAGATGGATGAACTCCTCTATAGTCAATTTTCAGTCCTAAAAAATCGATTTCAGACACGAAGTATTTGCATTTGTCTCTTTTAAGCCGAAGTCCTGCTTCTTTGAAACGCAAAAGAACTTTTTCAGTTTTCTTTTTTAAGTGTTCATAATTACTTCCTGCGATAAGGACATCATCCAAATATACCGCTCCTCCATCAATTCCACTCAAAAGAGTGTCCATAAACCTCTGTAAAGTACCAACGGCAGAATTCAAACCAAAAGGTAGACGTTTCATCTTATATAAGCCTCTATGTGTATTAATAGCCAGGATTTCTGAAGATTCCTCATCAACTTTCAACTGCTGGTACGCTTGAGCCATATCTACTTTAGTAAACAATTTGCCTTCTCTCAACTTATCCAATAGTTGCGGAATTGTAGGCAACGGATATTTATAAGGATTAGAATATGAATTAACTGTTGATTTATAATCGTGGCAAATTCTTATGGAGCCATCATTCTTCAAAACTGTAACAATTGGAGAAGCCCATTTAGTATATTTTACCGGTTCGATAACACCTTGTTCCTCTAGTACTTTCAATTTTTCATCCACTAAATTTCGTAGAGCAAACGGCACGGTTCTGGCCTTCACAAAATTGGGCTCAGCATTATCAGGAATATCAATGTGGATTAATGGCCCATTATAGACATCAATTTCCTTCTTAAACAATTCCTCGAAATCAGGTGAAATAGGATTAGTTTCCAATGAATTTAAAAAGTTTGACTTCAGCATTGACATCTGCACAAACCATTGCCTTCCCAGAATGTTGGGACCGAATCCTTCAGCCACTAAAATTGGTAAACTTCTACTACCATGGGGTAGTCTTGCTTTAACATAGAGTTTCCCAAGAATTTTTACTTGACTGGATGACCATGTATTTAGAAGTATCTCAGATTTTTTAAGTTGCGTCAATTTCCAATATTCAAGAAAAGTTTATTTATTTAATAATGAGTAAGCACTTCCCGAGTCAATTAACATGTGTACATCGTGGTTATCCAAATTTGCTGTTATATAATAAGGATTGCTTATCTCTTCCCTTTTCAGGCAACATAAAGTTGGATTACTATTAGCCCTATATAGGTTTCCAGATTTACAAACATTTGTTAAGCAAGCTTTTTGTACATGACCAATCTTGCCACATTTAAAACATTTAGCATTTCGGAATTTACATACATTTGGCATATGATTTCCTTTACAACGTATGCAAATAATTATTTTATTATTTATTTTCTTGAATTCCTTAAAATGAACTTTGCCGGATTTAAATTTAGGTGGTTCATCCCTGATAGCTTTTCTCATCATATTTACTTCTGTATTTTTTTCTTGCAAAACACTGGCGTCTACACTAGCCGATTCATCACATATAGCAATGTTTAAGGCCTTTTCAAAAGTTAAATTACTTTCAGATAATAATCCTTTCACAATTGATTCGTTTCTCAATCCACACACCAGTCTATCTCTCAATCGATCCTCCAAATCAACAAATTCACAATTTTCACTCAACTTTCTTAGCTCTGCAACATAGGCACTAACTGATTCATCACCCTGATTTCTTTTATTGAAAAATAATCTCTGGACTATTATATTTGGCTTAGGACAAAAATGATCCGTCAATAATTTAATTAAGTCATCATATTCCACGAAAGATAATTATTTTGGCGAGGCCAACGATCTTGCTATAGCATAAGTTTCAGCGCCTATTAGCGTAAGAAATATAGCCTTTCGTCTTTCAACCTTTACAATATCATTAGCCAGGAAGAAAAAATTCATTCTTTCCAAGTACACTATCCATTTCTCTGGATTTTTAGGATCAAAATATTCTATATTTCCAAAATTCGCCATTTTAAAAATAAAATTCAACTTACCTAAGCTTTAACTTAGTAACAATAAAAGATTTACTTCAGCTTTAACTTATTAAAAGATTTACCTTCGTCGCCAATTATTATGTATCTAATTTAAAATATTTTAAACGCAACGCAAGTTATTTTAATTAAAACAAAGTATTTATACAGCAAACGATGATGATAAACAATCTCAATGAAAATATGAATATATAACACTTACCCAATTGGGAGAATCTGTATGGGGCAAGTCCCTAATAAAGGCTTTTTGTGTGTATTTATTTATATATAGATTGAAAGAAGTAAATTAAGAATAGGATAAAACACAGCTACAACAACCAATAGTTTATTTCAACTCCCGACTTTTCAGTGACTTTCTGTCACTCTTTTCAGGAGAATAATCTTCAGAAATAAAGTACGAATGCTCCCTTTATACATAAAACAAACTTCTACTGTTCTTACTGCGATGAGAAGATATATTGGGAAGGCTTGGATAATCAGTATTGAACTCTCCCAGCAGTTTGGCCAATTTAATCTACCAGACCGCTTCTCAGAGCTCTAATATTGTATTGGATGATTCAGCTTATATATGTTTCCCTGAAGGGTGGAATCTTAGATATGGTATTTAAGAAAACTATGGACATACGTTTTTTTTTGACATTAGAATTAAATATCTACATCGAGAAATGCTCTTCGGCAAACAATAAAGTCCAGGATAATTAGGCAAACATTTATATAAAGCCATACCGCACCATCGATTCATAAGAAATGAAAGCATTAAAGCACAAATTTCCTTTCACACATAATAGCATATATAAGTAGAATCGTCCAATAAAGTATAGAGTTTAGCTCTAAGAAACGGTCTGGTAGATTAAATTGGCTAAACCGCTGGGAGGGTTGACCACTGATGAGCAAAACCCTTGCAATATCTTTCAACACGGTAGAGACAGTAGAAATTTGTTTTTTAAGTGTAAAATAAACATTCGTGCTTCAATTAATTTTAATATTTTACATATATTTGACATCTAATTACTTTATATTAATATTTCATTATATATGAAATATAAATATTCAGAAAAAGGTATAACCAAGCCCAACCTTATCTATGGTATTTAGAATGAATATATATATTAGATTTTAATGAAGGCTTGTGATACTCATGTGCAAACACACACAAGGACACTTATTTTTGTTCCAAAATGGTCTGAATCGATGCATTATTTTGCTAATATTGTGACGGTGTTTTGACCCACCGCCAATTTTGAACAGCCCTTTCAACCGCCACCACCTCGGCCGGCTGGGTAAGCTAAGTCGGCGCATGCGCGGCGGTGGTGGTGACGTGTTAAGCACGTGGAAGGATACCATTGTTTTTGACGGCCACCACGAGCCAACGTCCATTTTCATCCATCCATTTTCATCAAACCTTTTTCAACTCTTCTTTACTAGATTTTAATTTGTAACAATAATAATCAACATTGATATTTATTTTTATATTTTATTTGTAATAAAATTAAAATACCTTGGAATGAATAATTGAATCATTTCTTCAAAACCAGACGAACCACCACAATATTAATAATATTTAAAGAAACAGATTAAAACTAACACACAGTTTTGGTAGGATCAAATCAATAAAATATATTTACATGGCGCATATTTGATAAATTTAGACGCAAATTCAAAATAATATGGATATCATGCTTTTGGGCTTAAGCCACATCAGAAAAGGGGCAATTTCAATATTATTTATTGTTACAACCTAAAAAATAATTCGGTAAATTAGTCGATTATTATAAAATAACGTTTCTAACCAGTGAAATTCGAAATGTCAAAAATACCTAAAATGTTCAAGTGAGATTATGGGCCTTTTTAAAAATCTTATAATATATATTGACTTGACCATTTAAAAATGTGGTATAAATTAAACAAATTCTACTTTCTAGTGTTTAAACATCATTCAAATTTATTCGATTTATTAAAGTTTGTGATTCCAGTCGCAGATTGATTTCTAACCACTTCACATCTTCTTGCTACAAAGGTACATATCACTATGCGTTCTATCTTCTACGTCTAAACTCAGAGAGGTTTTATAAGTACTGGAATCCCATTCAATACAGTTAGAAAACAAATACGAGAATCATGGGACGAGTGTCTTTTGTAGGAAGCTTTATTTTAAGAGAGGTTTGGAATTGTTCATACAACTAGCTTATAAATACAGTAGAAACTATTGAATCGCGTCCTCATTTCAATCAACTTAACGGGATCGCATCGAGATCAGTCTCAGATTTTATTGTTAAGAGTACAGTAATTGCGGAAGAGCATTGCTCGATGCAAATATTTGAATGTATTTCTACTGTCCTATAAGCTTATGTCCATAGTTTTCTTGAAAACCATGAAGTGCTGCGTATATAAGCAGAATCGTCCAATACAGTATTAGAGCTCTGAGAAGCGGTCTAGTGGATTGAATTGGCGCATCCGCTGGGAGGGTTCACCACTGATGAGCCAAGCGCTCCTAATATATTTTTTCATCGCAGTAAGGACAGTAGAAGTTTGTTTTATGTATAAAAGAAATATTCGTGCTTTTAAATCCTTTCATTTTACAGTAAGTTTTGATAACTCTACTATCTAGTACTCTAGTAAAAAAACTTCAGTCCTATTAAAATGTTCGCGTAGTCTCTTCTTTTTTTCTTTAAAATCTACTCAAACCTTGTAATTCACCAATTGTTTATGTAACATTGTCTCTGTGTTTAGTATTGTTTCTTGGCGCAAATATATATTGTAGGGATATCACGTCTGATTTGATGACAATATATAATAGTCCCTTCAAATATTCAATAAATATATTCTAGAATTGAATTGAAGCTGTCTATTATATCGAACAAATATATTCCTTCTGTAATTATCTATATATTCATCTTATCTCAAAATAAAACCTAAATATATTCAGATAGTAATAATTTAGTTATCATAAATAGAGATATAGAATTAGCGTTGCTGTCTCTCTTTGATTTAATTTAATTCAGAAAAGCGAAAAATGATTTAATTAAATTATTGAAAGAAATATACTCTCTTCTCATATATTTCATGGAAACTAATATCTAATGGAAATAAGATATTTAGATTAATTTGAATATAGTTGGTTTTACTATTAATATATATCGAATTTCTCTCTCTCGTAGAAATTCATATATCTTATAAAATTTAATTATCTTTTATTTTATATTTTGGAATTTTTGAAAGTCCGCTTTAAATGGATGAGCATTGTTGGCGCGTACTGATTTTCAACGATTAATTGTTTAAAAGATTAAAAGGAGTTGATGATTCGCTTCCAAGACTAATGAATTTGAACGTCATAAAGATATTTGTATTTTTACATTTTCATTTGTATTAAAAATTCTTCCTGCTTTTACAGTTTGACGCAATTAATAAGGAATCGATTGGGTGAATTATTCTTGTCTCAATCCGATAGTCAACAAATTTATAACTGGATAAACGCAATGACGTTTGATCACGGTCTTGAACAAGTCCGCAATCACCGTTTAGAGGAGATTAATAGAATCGCCGAATGTCGTGGTCCATTTGAATGAGAAAAGCAAAGACTAGAACGCGGCTGATACTCTAACCTTGACGTATGCACGAAGGAACGTGTAGCCATTGGACATGCATCGAACCGGGAGGCTGTTGTTGCGTGCTGCGCTGCCAGAAGTACAGGAACTTCATCTATTTTTCCTGTGGTGAATCTGTGTAAGACCGGTGGTCTTAATAAAGCTTTGTGTGTGTATTTGAAAAAAAGGAATCAAGAGCTTGGTTTCTTTTATCACTTCTTTTATAAATCGATCATTCGGGTTAACATGCCCTTAAACACGGAGATCCAGAAGTACATATTTAGTTGTATATCTGGAATGCCGTGTTGAAGGGCAGCTTATCCCGAAAGAACGATAAAAAAAGAAATGTGAAAAGATACCAAACCCTTGATTCCATATTGATTATATCAGCATTTCAATTTGTGTCCAATATGAATTATTGAACTTTTGAATTAGCTTATTGTATGTAGCGATTAACAAAATGAAAGAAGACATTTTTTTTTATTTCGACGACGCAAGCATTAGGGCAAAAGCCCTTCAACGGGCAAGATAAAACGACACTTATGTATTTTTTCTCATTTATACACTTAAAATCCATATCAGGCATATCATATACTTCATTAATATTTCTTTCCTCCAGCTATGGATTTGCATCTCTTAAATTATCCTCTATGATTATTATTTTTCACAAATAGTTAAATTACTCATTTACATGCTTTTTTTTTTATAAAAAAATAGTGTCGTTTTATCTTGTCTGTTGAAGGGCTTTTGCCCGAAAGCTTGCGTCGTCGAAATAATTCAAGAAACTTGTCTTCTTTCATTTTGTTAATCGCTACATATGTTGCTAAGAAGAATCTTCTATATCTAATTTTAAATGCTTATTGTATAGTTATAAGAGTTCATGGAGACTGAATTCATTGGGGCAAAGTCTGACTGCCACCTCCATGCATTGCTCCTGTATAGCCCGAATCACATGTGGTTTTTTATATCCATATAGGTGAACTCAAGATTGTTCAATGTGTAACTGCGATTCCAATTTTAACTGATAAATAATTCGAATAGAACTTTTTCTGTTTTTTATTTTATTTCCATGGACCCTCTTTACGATGTACATAATTAATTTTGTCCTTTCAAAAATAATATTTAGGTTACAAATCATTTCATGATTATAAATTGTGAAATTATTAATTCGTGTGGAATAAATTTTAAAATAAAGATCGTCCATAATTCTTTACATATTTCGAACATATATTAACGACATATCTGGTCTGCATGTATTCATATTCGATAGGAAAAACATCTCATCCAGTAAATAACATTTGTCTCAATTTGCATCAAAAATGGAATTAATACGAGGTTTAAATAAATATGAAAAACCAGTTTTTGAATATATATATTTTTTCGAAACTAATAACATTAATTTATAGAACGACATTTTAAAATTATCCCGCATGTGTTTTTTTTTAACGAAAAATCGAAATTTATCCCAAGGAGAAATAGCGATTATTTCTAACCTTAGGGATGAAGTATGAAAAAATGAATTTTGAAAAGCAATGATGAACGGAAAATTCTCATCCCTGGACACTTTTATTTTTCCGTTTATCATTACTCTTCACAATTCATCTTTTCATACCTCATCCCTAAGTTTAGAAATAATCGCTATTTTTCCTTGTGATAAATTTCGATTTTTTCGTTCAAAAAAAAAACATATGCGGGATAATTTTAAAATGTCGTTCTATATTCATAAGACATATTATATGATATTATAAATTGATTTATATTCGCCACAGAAGATCTGAGAATATAGAGAATATTTCATAAAAAAAGCTAACCTAGTTTGCTATTAGAACATATAAGAACATGTTAGGAATTGATTAATATTCCATATTAATTCATTCATTCTATCAAACTCCATTAGAGGTTTCATATGTTTAAAAAATATAGATTTCTTACTCATTAAAAATATTAGCCAATCCACGTTTGTTATAGAAGGGTACCTGTATTATTCTACGAGCAAGGTTTATAATGCGTGTAGGTCTCTTCTCTGTATCCTCAATATAGAAACGAATCTATATTTAAACTCGTTTATTTCTCTAATATATAATTCCTCATATTGTATTAGTGACTACTGTATAAATTGGCAATTCTAGAATATTTCAGCGATGTAATACTCTGTTGTAATTTGTACATTGTTGTGGTATTGTCTATGTTAATTTGTATCTCTGTCTATATATCGTAGCTTTGTTGTATTGTTGTGTTGGCTAGCGGTTATTGGATAGGTCAGGCCGCTGATAGGAGAGAGCTGCTAGACTGTATATATAATGTTATCTCTTGTCCTTCCTTATTGTTTATTAAATAAATTTAAGTAATAAAGGATCTTCGTAATTTTCAGCCTTCTTTCTCTTTTACGATTCTATAATTTTTCCTAACAAATACTTTACCAAAAATGTTATAAATAAGGTTTTTATTATTATTACCATTGGAGGTAAATTCCAATCATTTTACTTTTTAGATGAGATCCATTTAATGAGCATCAGCTCTCCTGAAAAACTTCGGAAGTAACCAGCAACTATAATAGATTCCTAGATTAGTGTTTTGCCCTTACCAAAGTCTGAAAAACATTTTTCCATCAGGATCTTTACTACCAGAGTGTCCTTTGTCTCAGTCCAGACCTGGCATATACTCTCTCTCATGGACAAAACTTTAGAAAGTTTTATCTTTCAGCATATATATCATAATTTAAACAATAACTCTTTAAGATATTTTATACACGGTGACCTTTATTGAATACACACGAGATAAATTAGCATTAACAAAATTCCTTCATTTCCCTAAAAAAAAAAACAGACGGCCGTCAACATCAAAGACTTTCTACTTCCTAAGTTTTGTTCACGAGTGCAGTTCAGTCTATAGCGGAGACACCTTGTTAAGTAAATCATTTTAAATATTTCTAACAACAAATTTCGATTTAGAAAAAGGTAAAGTGAAAATTAATTATATATATATGGTAATGAAGATATTATGAAAATTCGAAAATATTATAGACGCGTATGATTATTTATAAAAATGAACAATTTCTACTGTCCTTACTGCAATGGAAAAATTAATGGGAGGGCCTGGATCATCAGTGGTGAACCCTCCTAGCGATTGAAACAGTTTAATCTACCATACCGCTGTTATATTTCATTTTTCGATGCTGATGATACTGATGCTAGACTCGTGTAATGTGTATTTTAGATTAAATATGGACATAAGTTTCGATTTCTGATAGCGGATGGCGCGCTAATGCATCGTAATGAAGATATTAACGTGTAGAGTGATTATTAGCAAATGAATTTTCTTATTTATGAATATATATATATTGCAAAATTATAGGACTAATATTTGATTATTTATGGACTGAAATTGAAAATAAATAATTTTGCGAATATTTGCTCTAGAGAAATGCAAAAAAACGGGGAATATATATGTTCAAAGTGACATGCGTTAATATATAAAACCAAGAAGAGCATCATATTTAAAATTAAAACTTTAATCAACAAATGGAGTTCACTAAAGCAGAATAATTAGTGATAGAGGCAAATTTTAAAATTTGATTAATAAACATTCTTACTTTAGATTATGTGGAACGGGATACGATAACAAATTATTCAAGAAATTACTAAAACGGATGAATATTTCAAAATTCATTTTGATATACAAAATAAATGAATGCAATTGATATGGTAAATAAAAAAGGAGATTATAGAATCTGTCATTTTCATATGAAAAAAAAATATATATATATATGGCAATTTAAAGTAACAACCCCATATTGTATATAATTTATAACAAGATTTTCACGTTGTATAATAGAAACACATCTGTAAATGATTTTACGAATGATTGACATGGGTCCTTACATCATCATATGTAATGTACTTTGTACAAACTGAGGATAAATAAATAAAACTTTGTAATAGATTAAGAGTTGAGCTAAAGCAAAAGGTCAAAAACGTCTAAAATCGAGATAGATTTAGAATTCCCACAACAAGGTCTAAAGATGGAAACTGCCACGGCGCCAGTTTAGAATTTCGCCAGACGACCCACGCTCTTCGCATCTGTTGAAATGCAATACTCCCTTTCTCAGAAAAGGTATATAAAGCCTCCGCCAAAAATACAGTCACTTGACAGTCTCTTCACCATCAGGGCGAGCCCTCGTCGGTTGTCACCAAGGTCCTCCTCATCCACCATGTAGACCAGTAAGAACTCATCTATCTCCATCTTTCGCTCCTAGCTCAACTTTTATCTGTTCACGGAACTTTCTTAGTGCAACTGTGTCTTAGTTTTTTGTGTGGACATTCCCAAGCTTTCCACTCTGCCTCGACCACGACTGCCTGTACTTTCAAGGTGCAGAGAGGTACTGGAAAACTCTCCACGCCCTGACTGTCCCTCTCGGTCAACACAGTATAACGAGAGTCAACAGGATCTCACACCATAATTTAAGTCGACAGGATTCTACAAGAGTCAACCAAACCTCACCACATATAAATATTTTAAAAACCAATATACAAATGTATATAATTACAGTTTAAATTTCAATTCAATTTTCATAAAAACGTTTATTTCTCTGATGATTTTATTACATATAGTTGATAAGGCACAATTTGGATTATAGATTAAAAACACAAGGTAATAAAAGACCAAATCCAAATAAATAAATATTTGTGACGTTTCGGTAACAGCGTTGTTACCATCTTCAGACAAAAGTACTTTCGTACTTCAGTTCAGAATTACAGTTGTACTTCAGTACTTATGTCTGAAGATGGTAACAACACTGTTACCGAAACGTTACAAACTATTTATTTATTTGTATTTGGTCTTATTACCTTGTGTTTATTACTAATAGTTCTTAATATATGAAAAGTTAAGAATATATTCTGTTTTCCAATCCGATTAGTAACTTAATGTAGTTTTTATTCAATTAACAAATGTCAAGTTCCTAACAATTGACACATAAGAGTGAAAGAGATAATATTTATCTCATATATCGCCTTCTTGTGCCTTGTTAAGCCTTATTACCCAGCATAAAATTCGAGAGGCGCGAAAATTTAGGCACTGATACAAAAATATAATGCTATCTTTCATTCGATCATTTACCAATTTTATGCCAATTGGTCATCATCATTCTAAAAAACTAGGTGCAAACGATAAACGACTGAAAAAACAGCCTTAGACAACATAAGTTTTCATATTTCTAGAACAGGCCGTCTGTTAAAGCCTTCAACATGATAACAAAGAAGAGCGACATAGCTAATAAGTGACTTAATGTATTTATAAAGCCAGAATCGAATAGAAAGGTGTCGAACTCTTGTTGACCATTGACTTTAAACTGAAGATTTTTCACACGAAATTCTCACCAAATGTTTTATATAAAGTTTGACACAAAGGATGATATGAAAAATAATTGCCGAAGAGTAAACTACCAAAATACAATCAGTTTTGTTCTTTAAGTAAACTACTCAGTCCACTATCGTGGAGTGGAACCAAACTCTACCATGTATATTTATGCCATCGAAGAAGATTAAAAAACAGAAGGCGGCTGCGATGTCCCTCGGGATGAAATAAACTAATTAGGTTCCGTGGCATTTTTTGAGTCGAATTTAGGCGGTTGAAGTCTTCGGTATCGGAAACCTTTAAGTCGGTTGTTAATTACAAAGAAAGACATTCTGCAGGGTCGATCTCATGTTGGCATTCCATGTTCCTACCAAGACATGTCCTTCGGCACCTCGCAATATGAGGCACTACAGGGAGAAATCTCAGATTAACGATTTTAGTGCTTTTAGAATACTAGACTATTGAAATCGGTATTTCTAGGATACTCTTCTTCTTTCTTATCTCAACTCAATCATATTAGAGAATCAAGCTTGTAAAGCTTGAGATCATGACTGGATGTAGTAGAATGCGTCTGTCTTTGTCATTAAGACTGGGAGCACAACTCAGTGGCAGGTCGACTTAGCTCCAAAAGAAATGGCCGCCTCTGACATGTATAGACGCCATGTGCAGCCGCTCCTAACATGGAGGACAAACGCTGCTCATCCTGTATCCCTGGATTAGGAGCCCTTACAGGGTACTATCAGCCGGGCCAGCTGAGCCCAGGTTTTTAGCGAACTTGTTACTGCTCCCCCTCCTCCTTTTTCATCCGGGCTTGGGACCGGCAAAGGCGGAGTTTCTAGAATACTTCTACGATGTAATACTCTATTATAATATCTATTTGACCATTGTTGTCTATGATAATTTTAATCTCTGCCTATATATTTATTGCAGTTTTTGAAGTCAATGTTAGGGTCTCGGATTGGTCAGACTTCTGATAAGCGTGAGCTATTAATATGCATATACTTTTATTTAGTTTTTTTTTTCAAAAACGTATACACCTCCCTATTGTTTCTGAAATCCTCTTTAAGAAAAAAGGATTTTCGTAATTATTAGCGGTTTTTTTCGCTATATATATATTTTACTCCAAGATTGACTTCATTTTAAATGTGCGTAAAAAGAAATTAATTGATCTACCTTTTGAATAGTCTTAAAATCTTTTCCATATTTTGATATTAAAGAGAGCTATTAGAAACGGTCCGTCAGATTGAATTGGCACACTTTCTAGGATGGTTCACAGCTGATAAGCCAAGCTCTCCGATTATTTATTTAATCGCAGTATGAACAGAAGAGGTTTTTGTTGTATGTTTAAAAGAAAAATTCATAGTTATTCAAGTTAAAGATACTACGGTCAGTAAATGCCAGCCAGGCAACTTCTATCTTCACGATAATTAATACCATTTTTGGTCCCGAGGTATTGAGACAATAAAAATATTTACTGGCCGAAGAATCTTTAATTTGAAGAACTATGAGTACGACCAGGCAGCTTCTATCTTTACGAGATAAATTCATGTTTTAATGCTTTAATATATTACATGTAGATGAGGGGTTATTGCCTTTTAATTCACATTGTGTTAAATTTGAAGGTGAGAGACTATGGTGGATAGGATAGGGAAAGGAAGAGAAAACCAACCGTTGAGCACGAGGACCGTTATGTTGGCTGGGTCGGTCGAAGGCGCCACGCAGGAATAGTTCCCCGAGTCTGCCGGTCGGGCCGCCAGGATGAGCAGAGAGGTAGCGGACCGACGTCGAGCCGCGGGCACGAGGACGTTGTTGTGGTACCACTGGACATAGGGCGGCGTGGAATCCGACACCACGCAGGTGAGATTCAGCGGGCTGCCGCTCTGTAGGTAGAGCAGTGGACCTCCAGGAATACTCGCCTTGGATACTGCGCACAAATCAACTATCAAACTCTAACACTCCTCCCATCCCTGGACACTTCATTTTTCCTTTTATCATCACTCATAACAATTCATTCTATCATATTTCATCCCTAAGGTTAGATAAATATTTAAAGTTATTTTTACTTTTAATGAATTTATATTTTTCGTTCAAAAGAAACATTTGCGGTATAATTGTCAAATTTTGTTCTACTGTCTAACGTTTTAATATTACAAAATATTTCCTCACAATGAGTTTCCTTTTATACTGTTAAAATCGATATCTCTAGGATATTTATTCTCTATTATAATTTGTATTTGACAATTAGTGTCTATGATAATTTAAATATACGCCTATATATTTCGCAGCGTTTTTAAGTCAATGTTAGAGTTTCGGATCAGTCAGGTCGCTTCAACTACCCGTTTCATGATTTTTCAGGATGCCTTAATGACCAATTTTTTTTGGTCGTTGAGGTACAGCTTGCACCACGCTGATGAGAGCCAAACGCGTCCGTGGTTAGCTTTTCTTGATTAATCAAGAATGGGTATTTAGCCAATTCTGGAATAATTAAAATTCGACGAGAATAGCGGATATTTATTCCGATAGATGGCGCAAGCCATCAACAACTTTCAGTTGCACGATAAGGAGATGCCCTTTTCTTAATTTATATAAGATATAAATATATATATAAATCAAAATAGGCATATTCTGACCGCGCACATTAGCTTTTAGATGGTAGAGCTCCATCTAGTGGAACAGAAATCAAATAAACGTTGATATAACCTGTTCCCTGACATTTGGTCCGCCCATTTTTTTTTTTTGATAAATCAAGAAAAGCCAACAAAGAACGCTTTTCGCTTTTCGGAATGTGAGACTTCTTAAAGGCTGCGCAGGCTGTACCTCTACAACTAAAATTAATTTGATCCCAGAGGTAAAATGCACAAAAGTAGAATTGTACTGGTTTAAGGTGGATATTTTTATGAGAAAGGTAATACTTTTCAATAAGGTTTAAATATACCAAATTTTGTTAATTTAAAAAATGAACTTCACTTAGAAAATAGTTATATAGAACCATTATACACTGATTTAAATAAGTAGAGAAGATAAATCCATTAGGATATGTTTTTATATTATTTTATTTCAATTTAAAGCGCTATATCCCCCTAGGGACACTTACGCTGTCGTACATGTATGCCTTTACATTTTTCGATACATATATGCAATAATTTTAGCCAGTGAGTAGAATAGATATGTGATGTTAACAATGAAAAAGAGAGAGAAAAAAAAAGAAAGAAAAAAGAACTGTGTACAAAAAAGAGAAGTATATGGCAATATGAACAATCAGCATAATATAAATTATCAGTTTCTTAAAAGATATTTGTTGCTATATAATTTAATATGAAAAAACAATAGAAAAAAAAAGATAAGTGCGTCAGGTGTTGATATTAAAAATAAAGAAGGCATCTCCTGATCACGAGCACATGTGCTTTTCAGATGGCAGAGCGCTATATACTAAATAAACGTTTAGTTTATTTTTGCTCCACTAGATGGCGCTCTGCCATCTAAAAAGCACATGTGCTCGTGGTCAGGAGATGTCTTCTTTATTTTTAATAATTTAATATTTATCTACAAAAGGTATTAAATTTAATATACATTTCTTTATTATGATGCATTCTGCGCGCCATCTGTTATCAAAATTCCAAACTATTATAGATCCCTATGAAACCTTTTAAAAATAAAAAATTCTACTGTCCTTACTGTAATTGAAAAATTAATGAGACAGGCCCTCCTAATAATTTTTCCATTGCAGTAAGGACAGTATAAATTGTTTATTTTTAAAAAGAATCATACACGTCTATAAAATTTCGAATTTTGATACAGGATCTGTTACTATTAAATTATTTTCGACTCTATAGTCTTGAAAAACAGGAAAATCTAGTAGAATATGTTTGCTTCGTGTTATTATAAACGCGTAATGAATGTAATTAACTGAAATTCTATATTTATCTACGCGTCCAAATATTACTAGTAAAAAAACTGTTGATTAATAAGTCAAAGAATGAATTGACATAACTCTCTATTTATTTACCAGTTGCAAACAAGACACGCTATATCCGATCTGGATATTTGCGCTTGAACCTATTTACAATAATTGTAGTAGAGCAGGTAACAGAATTATCAAAAAGAAAATAAACAATTAAGAAAAAGAGCATTGAATAAACATATACATTAAACAAATAAGCAACAAAATAAGCAGATAGAAGAAATCGCAAGGTAGTTATTTACAGTATGTTAAGCAATGATGGAAGTTGATTTAATGAAGTTATCTGTAATAATTAGTATCGTGGAGAGAGAAAGTTGATAAAGTTGGGCTTTTACAATGAGTAATGTTCTAAATACCCTATTAATTCTCTAGAATTCGGAACGATCAAATCGTTTTAAAATCGATCAAAAAATGGATTTGTAACAAAATATTTCATGAGATTTTACACATACCTTTACAAACCAAATATTCTCTAACACATTGAATTCCAATTTTCCAGTGATATATACCCTCGGGTAATTTCTGAAGGCATGTTAAACCTACAAATTGATATAAATTGTACAAGATATTCGTGTTCGACGTATAGTGCAGAGAAAACATTTCCCAAAATAATTCAATCTTCACAGAAATATTTCTTTTTTTATTTGCTTTTCAGGTAAACTATTTGAAATATATTTTTCATTCCTACTTAAGTAAAGATAGCGATATATTTTTTATTTTGACAATATTTGTAAATGTTTACTGATTTTTATCAATTCATTGGAAGACCTTAAATTTAGAAAAATAAATCTACGAGTATTAATAACGGAGTAAGAGCATTACAGAGTTTCCGTAAAAAGCTACTTCGTATTCAAGCATACAGGAACATTTCGTAATATAAAAATGTTTAAAAAATTCAGAAACGTTAATTATACCAATCATAAAAGAACAGAAAACAAGGTAAGCCTTCGTAGAAATTTCTTTTTACTAAATTATCCAATTTTATATACGGTATGTATATTCCCGCACAACACAATAGCTATCTAACGTAATACAATCCCCGATTTTAGAAGAAGGAGACTCTTTCGAAATCTCAGATATGTATACGTGTATATTATTTCATAAATATATTTCTATATATTTTTTTTTCGAAAATAAAGCAATCCATGTATAAATCTTTAAATAAAAAGGCATATAATGGATCAAAATATTATTTTTCTCCAATATTTCAGTTGGCTGAACGCCCACCTTTATCAAGGTATTAAAACATTTTAATGTTTTAAAAATGTTATAATACCTTGATAAAGGTTGGCGTTCAACCAACTGATATATTAGTAAAATATTTGATATTTTGATCCAAAATATGCCTTTTTATTTAAAGAATATTTATATTTATATTTATGTTATGCTAATTTGTTTCAGAATAATTTCAATAATAAACGCTAACTATTCGTAAATGTTAAATGTTAGTAAAGAGATAAATATGGAACACACACCAAATAAGTATAATTGGGTATGCAGATAAATGTTTGAAGCGGAATGTAAATTCTAATTCTCATCAATTATTTTGTCGCCATTCGCTACTGCAGAATGGCTAATGAGGAAATTGTATTGTCATCCACTGACTGGAAGTGGGTTGTGACCATCAGTAACTCGACAACCTACAATACCTATAAGCATATTAAATATTTTGGAATATTTGCATAGTGATAAATTCGGAAGTGTTTGTACAATACATTTATTGATTGTTCCAGCCTTAAATATGCAAAATTGTTAGAATTTACTTTTGTTAATTATTGTTAAATTATGTAAATTTTAGAAATGTATATAATCTTGATTTTAGAAAATAAAGACAGTTATATAGTTATTAAAGTATACGTGGTTGAGTCATTAGTGTTGGTGAGACAAGAGTTATTAAGTAAACGTGGTTGAGTCATTAGAGTTGGTGAGACAAGAGTTATAAAAGGTATACGTGGTTGAGTCATTAGAGTTAGTAAGACGAGACAATAGCAGTTATTCAAGTTTAAATGAGTTATAGTTAGCTCGCTGAGTTAAGAAGCTTATAATTAAAACCAGCGTTAAAATAAGAACTTGGCGGTGATTCCTCCTTAGTGCCAGGAGGCCAAAGCCAGTTCGATTCATGGTCCCTCGAGAGCCTGATTAGGATTTGAAACAGAAGAAATTTAAGCAGAAACTCAGTGAGAATACAATTGCAAAATGTCTCGAGACGAAAGGATCCTCCAAAGAAAGTTAAGTTGTCAGATAAGGAGAATTGATGGATTTATTGAAAGTGTGGATTCAATTATTGAGGCAGATGAAACAATACGCTTAGAAATAATGGGTGAAGAATTAAAGGAGATCAAAGAGAAAATTGAGAAACTCTACGACGAGCTGTTTTCTTTGGATGAAGTTGATATAGATAAAGAAAGTGAGGCATATGATGGTTCAATGAACAAGATTGGAAGCTTGAGGGTAAAAATAGAAAATGAGAGAAAACTCAAAGACAAACTGGCGGACATAAAGCCAAATGGCTCTCAGGCAAATATAAAATTGCCTCAATTTGACTTGCCGATATATGATGGAGATATGAGCAATTGGATCAACTTCAAAGAGCTATTCCTCACCACCATCGATGCACATCCAGGGTTAACTAATATACAGAAGTTACAATATTTGAATTCAGCAGTAAAAGGCGAAGCGGCCAGATTAATAAGGGGTTTCCCTTTACTAAGTGAAAATTATGGCCAAGCATGGAGTACACTGTTATCAAGATATGATAACCCGAGAGAGCTAGCTTATGCCCAGGTGTCAAAAATCTTTTCTCTCCGGGCAATTAAGAATCCATCGGCTAAGTGTCTCCATGAATTCATGGATGTTTGTAATGAAGCCATAAGAAACTTAGAAACGCTGGAATTGAAGAGAAATCAATTAGTGGATGTGATCTTGGTGCACTTCCTCCAGCAGAAGTTGAGTGAAAATCTAAGGTTGGATTGGGAACTGTCAGTGGACAACACTCTTCCTTCTTATGACAAGTTCATAGCGTTCATTTCCAGACATGCAAGAAGCATGTCTTGTGCTGTCAGGGAATGTTCAAAAAGGGAAGAAACCACCGGATCGAGATTTCCCAAATGCCAAAGCTACGGGATGCTAATTGAGAAATCGGACACTTGCATATTATGCAAATCTAGGCATCATCCACTATACATGTGCAACTTATTTTGCAAAATGCCTTTAAAAGAAAAATTAAATGTAGTAAAAGGTCATAAATTGTGCTTCAATTGCTTGAGGAAAGGCCATTTCTCATGGAATTGTAGGCTGAACCAACGATGCAAAGTATGCAAGGGAAAGCACCACACGATGATTCATTATGATAAACCGAGCACGGAAGGCGCTTCGGCCCAAGTTGAGAACACAACTCCGAAGGAACATGAAAGTGCTATCAATTTAACGAATACTCAACAGGCAAACTGCAATGATAGCCACGTACTACTCGCAACGGCTAGAATCAAGATAAAAAATGGACTCGGAAAGTTATGCACCTGCAGAGCCCTACTGGACAGCGGTTCCCAAGTCACCATGATAACAAAAGGATGCTGCGAAAGATTGGGACTTGTCCAAAGGAAATCAGATCGGATGATTATAGGGGTTGGAAACACACCAGTGCAGCATTCTTCATCGACAGTAAGTGTGACATTTTGTCCACTGAATAATTCTGAGGAATTCTCGGTGGAGGCAGTAGTCACGGGAGTGCTCACTTCAGAAATTCCGAACTTCAGGTTAAAAGACCCTAATTGGCCAACTTTGAAGAGCCTCAAATTGGCAGACCCAGAGTTCTACATACAAGCCCCAATAGATATGATATTGGGAGCAGATATATACACTGAACTTATGTTGAATGGCTCTATATCTCTCGGAGAAGGATTGCCAATGGCTATTATACAAGACTAGGTTGGGTACTTCTAGGAAAACTCATGGGAACATCGGAGAGTAATACAGAAGTCTGTAACCTGAGTTTACAATCTGAACCAGAACTAGAATTCGTAATGAAAAGATTCTGGGAAATTGAATCTGTGCCGTCACCGGATCTTTGTACACAGGACGAAGATTGTGAAAGGTTATTTTCGAATAACCATGGCAGAGATAGCCATGGAAGGTATTGGGTAAAATTGCCATTCAGACAACATCGACCGCTTCTGGGTGAATCAAGAGAAAAAGCTTTAAGAAGGTTCCTTTCGTTGGAAGGAAAATTGTGTAAGAATGTGAAATTATATGACCAATACCGGGGATTCATGAAGGAATATGAACACTTAAACCACATGGAAAGGGTCCCAATTGCAGAAGTCAAGCGAGAATTGTGCAGGTGCTATTACATGCCTCATCATCCAGAAGATGCGGACTATCAGAGGATATTGTGGAGACCATCGCCAGAAGAGCCTGTGGTGGACTATCGACTACTGACTGTTACCTATGGTACAACTTCGGCTCCATTTTTGGCAATGAGAACATTACAACAGTTAGCAGAAGATGAAGGCCAAAATTATCCTGAAGCTTCTAGGGTGACCTTGAATGATTTCTATGTCGATGATCTGCTAACAGGAGCTCAAACGATTGCTGAAGCCAAAGAACTAATAGACCAATTAAAGGACTTAATGAAAAAGGGAGGGTTTCACTTAAGAAAGTGGAATTCAAATTGCCACGAGATAGTGTCTCATGTCGAGGAAATGAACGAAGAGAAGAAAATTAACTTGGAGAAAGGAGCCATATCCAAGATTTTAGGAATTGTATGGGATCATGTACAAGATACGTTTAAAGTTAATATAACTCTTCCTGAGGAAGTTGTTACCAAAAGAGATCTTCTCTCCAATATTGCGAGGATTTTCGATCCAATTGGTTTCCTCTCACCTACTACAGTGGCAATGGCGAATCTCCAGAGGCAGACCGCGGTCAAAGAAGTCGAGGATTTAGAAGGGCTACCAGTCTACCACCGCGCCATATTGAAGGAAAATGGAGAGTGGCCAGAAGTTACCAAAGCCATCCAATGTAGCTATCCGAAGGTCTTTGTCGGCGACGGAACTTATCTTTACCTCCTCATAGAAGATGTGGAATCTCTAGATGGCCCGAATGTCCGCTCGGTATTATACCAATACCACATCCCTCACAAAAAATGGATCTGGAGAAAAGTGATTGGTTTCGCTCCAATAGTTATTTCCAAGTCTATCGTTTATGCCTCTCACGATAAAAGGGTGTACTTTGTAGGAGGGAGAATACACTCTAGAGGGAATAAGGTAACTTGCACCGACAATATTGTCCGAGTGAAACTTAAAGAGGGTCGGGCTTCTGTTCTAGTGAAAAGCAGGAAGTCGCCCCTAACTGACCTCTTGGTCCTGGCAATGACATTTGCACCATCGGCGTTCTTGTTTATGCTTGCAGAGACCCGCGACCACTCTACTTACAAGGTTTTCTCCTATCATCTCCTAAACAAAGATTGGCATCTGATTGGATCAGACAAAATATTTTGGAAAGAGAAATTTCTCTCTCTTCAGATTTGCTATACCAACAAGAAACTTTTACTATTCCCTCGAATGCAGTGGGAACAACACTTCTGTAATCTGTATAACTACCGACTTCAAACAGATTCCTGGGGGTGTTATACAACTATTCCGATTCTTGGTGAGAAAGAGGGCTATCCAAAAAATATCAATCACTTTACTATTGTGCAGGATTGGGTAAGAGCTGTATTTGTTCACGCTGGGAAGGAGTCGAAATATTTATGGAAGTTGAACCTGAAGTCTAAACAATGGACTGAACTACCAACCTATGTCAAATACAGAGATAGTCAATACACTGCTGTAGCTTTGGACCTGGTGTTCATATTGGGACCAGCTGATAAAGAACACGAGACTGCAGAGAAGTATTTGTCGTTCTTCAAGACCAGAAGGTGCGAGTTGCCCAAGTTCGGGCTGCTACCGGAGTCTACCTACGACCTATTACGAAGTTGGCTCCGCTTCCCTTCAAATCTGAACCAGGGTTCAGCGGCCGGGGGGAGTATGTTCCAGCCTTAAATATGCAAAATTGTTAGAATTTACTTTTGTTAATTATGTTAAATTATGTAAATTTTAGAAATGTATATAATCTTGATTTTAGAAAATAAAGACAGTTATATAGTTATTAAAGTATACGTGGTTGAGTCATTAGAGTTGGTGAGACAAGAGTTATTAAGTAAACGTGGTTGAGTCATTAGAGTTGGTGAGACAAGAGTTATAAAAGGTATACGTGGTTGAGTCATTAGAGTTAGTAAGACGAGACAATAGCAGTTATTCAAGTTTAAATGAGTTATAGTTAGCTCGCTGAGTTAAGAAGCTTATAATTAAAACCAGCGTTAAAATAAGAACTTGGCGGTGATTCCTCCTTAGTGCCAGGAGGCCAAAGCCAGTTCGATTCATTGATAATATTATAAATTCACATACACAGTTTGTGGATTATTTTAAATTTAATAATTCAGATATCTAAACAATGAATAACCTCAATTTTTCTATCTCTAAAAACAATGCCAAATGTATATTGTATATTTGTAGAAATTGTCTATATATTAATAAAACGTGTAAATATACTGCTATTTCAGAATATAATATATGACTAAATAATATCTATATTTCCTACCAATTTATATATATACACGTATATGTATATATGTATAATGTATAGGCTTATAATATAATTGTATATGCAGGTAACCTTCCTATTAATATATGTATTTTATTAATGTATTAATAGAGATATGCATTCTGTATAGTGCATTATATAAATAACTAATTATCTTAGTTATATAACGAGAGAGTTATAAAAGGTTATGATGAAATATATTTCTGTTATTTTATATGATAACCTTTTAAAACCAGATTTTAAACCTCTCGGTTCATCTAAAGCTGTATCTCTAATGACCTTTACGAAAAAGGAGATATAAATGTCCATTATATGCATTATATTTTCATCTGTTCGAATTTACCAAAGCTGATGGCTGGTTTATTTACTGCTAAGAAAAGTGCGTTCAGATCAGAGAATATAAATTCCAATGGTGCAATATATTCGATAATAATATATTATGCTTTATCAAACATACTTATATACAGTCGAACTTGGAAAATTAAAAGTCCATTGGCAAAAATATTTCAAATTATCAAAAAATTCGAAATGTGAAATCTTAAAAAAAAAGGGACCAAATTCTAGGGACCAAGATAAATTTTCGAATTGAAGAAGTTTTGAAATTAAAGACGTTCGAAATCTTCAGTTTATACTGTATTACAAAATGTACAATAGTACATATAGTTTTGAAAAATAAATATTATATCATTGTCACAATTGAGGCATTAAGAGGTTACCATATAAATACTCTATTTCTCTTTCATACCACTTTACAACAGATAGAGAATCTGTTCGAGAGCTTGAATGCTAACATTATCCTAAAACCCTTTTATAAGAATTATTATAGCGAGGATATAGCTGTTGTCTCCTATTCAAAAAGGGAAGATGTCTTCGAATATCTGTAGCCCGGATAGAGATCTGTTCTGAAGGAATTGCTCGACATAGCAATAGTCGGGGAGATCTGTCCGACTTCAGGGTGGAATGTGACATCGAACCAGACGACCATCAGTGGGATTCGTCTTATGTAAATAGGTTTTAATATTCATTTAAGCACTAAATTTAATCTTGTATAATTTTGTGTAAACAAGAGAGAAAGATTAATTTAAAAAGAAAATCTCAATCTCTCTCTCTCTCTCTTGGATTTGCCGAGCCGTGCGACCCCTGCTCCGTGAGGTGTTCGCCTCCTGCGAAGTGCCCAAGGATATGCAGGTCTGGCTCTTCGGCGTCGGCCTACATCCCGAGGAAATGAAGCTAACCAGTGTAGCGAAGGCTACCATCTACAAGTACCATCTTGGTCTTGACGTGGGCAACGCCAGCCAACACCTAGACCTGCCCACTCTGTGGGAAAGAACTCTCGCAGTCCATCAGTGGCGGAGTCTTTCCCGCGGTGGGCCAAACCAATGAAGACTATAAATATTTTATATATATGTATATGTAGTATATTTTTGTGTGAGACAGTTCACAACCTTCTGATTTTATTGTAATCCCATCTCTATATAAATATGTATCAACCTTGTAAGATGGATGTCACAATAAAGCAAAGCGGGAGGTAGACCCGGTGGCCGGCCAAGGTCAGACTATTGCAACCAAAACCAATCTATCGAAACCAAAACCTAAGATGAAAGGCTAGACACCGAGGCGCGCCGTTACGCCTGAGCAAACAAACAGCTTGACCAGCAGCCAATGAGATTCAAGGCCAGGGTAGACGGCTGAGGGTTGCTATATATAGGGGTCGTTAGAAAGTTTCGTCAGATAGATAGTAGTTGTTTCAGTGCGACACCGTTATACAGTCAGTGGGACCTCTCACCACCCCTCTATCCGCGTCGGCCGTGGTCCGCTGCCTTCGTCCGTGGTCTACCTCTTTCTCTTGGAATTACCATCTAGACCTGCCTCTGTCTCTTATTGTCCCAGTGCGGGAATCCCATTACGCACCCACTACCACGACTGCACCCAGCACATTCCACATCGGGTTTACTACATATATTTATCAAATTATGTTTATATTTTTATCTATTTATATTTTTCTGTATTTACCTTATATAATAAGAGAGATTAAGAGGAACGTGGTAAGTTTCTTTATTAAGCAGTATACGAGCTTTCGGACGTCAGACCATTCATGTCAATACCTGATGAAGGACGGCTGACGTCCGAAAGCTCGTATACTGCTTAATAAAGAAACTTACCACGTTCCTCTTAATCTCTCTTTTTATATTCCAAACGTGGCTTATCATGTCTGAACCTTATATAATCTTATATGGACGTTGTAGTAAATCAGTTCCAATCTCTCTCTCTCTCTCTCTCTTTTATGATTATATAAATTTATTTCAATATTTAAAACGAAAACATTTCAACCTATCTCAGTTGTGTATATAAATATTCGAATATATTTAATAATATTATTTAATTTCATATCTTAATGAATTGGATAATGAAAAATGGTTCTTAATTAATTAGATAAATCGGATGGACAATAAATCACGTTAACCTACCTACCAGGATGTATATTTCAATAATTACTCGGTTCCTCTTTTTGATTAAAATAGGATTGCATTCGAATTAGTTATTTTCCTTTCAAAATTAATTACGAATGAACTACCCTATATAATGATGTATTGTCCTTTTTAAAATTCCCGTATGATTGAAAATCTAATGAATAGATTTGGTAATGTTCATATTTTATATTTCTCGCTACTTGCACTAATTTTATTATAATATATTATTTATTCCATTTGAGATTATTATTTAAATTATAGTTATGGAGAATTGCTCGATTCTCTCTCTCTGTCTGGTAAATATATATATGTGGCAATATAATAAGGTGGAGAAAGAGAAATAAACACACCACAAGTTGGAAGAGAAACCCAGACAACCAAAAAGAGAGGGAGAGAGAGACGGGCCCGGCAAAGCCGGGCGGCCGTTCGTGTCGCCCACAATCCCCACTGTTCTCGAAGTCCCGAGGTGTTAACTGACCTGGCCCCAGTGATGGCCCCTTGGAATGTCGCTGATGTCTAAAGTGACCGGTCCTTACCCTCATGTCTCTCTCTGGGTTGACTAGGCTTGCTTTATTATTCTTGGAAAAGTGTATATTATGACATATATTTATATATCAACACATGACCTACATTTTTTTTTCTATTGTTTTTCATATATTTATGTGTGTTTGGAATAAATCATTGTTTATAAACTCCCAAATAACACATATTTTTGATGTTTATTCATAAAGAAGGCGCACAGGTTAAAAATAAAGAAATATAACAGCATTTTGTCAAATTCAATTTCTTATACAGTCGAACTTGGATAATTCGAACCCCAAGGGACCATAAAAAAATTCGAATTATCCAAAAATTCGAATTAAAGATGTTTTGAATAAAGGCTTAAGGCTTTTAGGGACCAAGATAAATATTCGAATTAAAGAGGTTTTCGAATTAAAGAAGTTCGAATTATCCAAGTTCTACTGTATTTGAATTTATTTATGTATGTTATGGTTAGGCTGTGGTCCACATCAAAACAGGCTGTTTGACGTTTGTAACATTTGATGAGAGGCGGTATGAAATTGGTGGATTATATAAAATGTTATTTAACTGTTGAGGTTGTTGCGCCATCTATAATTTGAATAAAAGGTTTCTATTTATTCGTAATAAAATTACTTCACTATATGTAGTAATATAAAGATACAAAGGTCGCCTCTCCCGTTAAAACTGTCTCTTTAGATCAATATCCTCCCGTCAAAATTTTAATATTTAATATTTAATATTTTTTAAATATTAGAAATGTCAGATATTGATTTTAAAAACAAATTAGGCATTTGCATATCCCAAGGAAATGGGTTAGACAAATATCAGGGAAGAGGCTAAATTAATATTTATTTAATATATGTATAACAAAGTTTACAGGCGTCATCAGTAGTGTATATTGTAAACTCAAAGGGTATATGGTGAAACAAAGTTTACAGGCGTCATCAGTAGTGTATATTGTAAACTCAAAGGGTATATGGTGAAACAAAGTTTACAGGCGTCATCGGTAGTGTACGAGTATATCGTAAACCCCAAGTGTATATAAGTGAAACAAAGTTTACAGGCGTCATCGGTAGTGTATATCGTAAACCCCAAGTGTATATATGTGAAACAAAGTTTACAGGCGTCATCGGTAGTGTACGAGTATATTGTAACCTTCAAGTGTATATATGTGAAACAAAGTTTACAGGCGTCATCGGTAGTGTATATTGTAACCTTTAAGAGTATATAGGTGAAACAAAGTATACAGGCGTCATCGGTAGTGTATATTGTAGACGGGCCTCTGTGTATAGGTGAAACAAAGTTTACAGGCGTCATCGCTAGTCTATATTGTAACTTCAAGTGTATATAGGTGAAGTAAAGTTTACAGGCGCCATCAGTAGTGTATATCGTAAACCCCAAGTGTATATATGTGAAACAAAGTTTACAGGCGTCATCGCTAGTCTATATTGTAACTTCAAGTGTATATAGGTGAAGTAAAGTTTACAGGCGTCATCGGTAGTCTATATTGTAACATTAAGTGTATATAAGTGAAACAAAGTTTACAGGCGTCATCGCTAGTCTATATTGTAACTTCAAGTGTATATAGGTGAAGTAAAGTTTACAGGCGTCATCGCTAGTCTATATTGTAACATTAAGTGTATATAAGTGAAACAAAGTTTACAGGCGTCATCGGTAGTGTATATTGTAACCTTTAAGAGTATATAGGTGAAACCAATTTTACAGGCGTTATAGGTAGTGTATATTGTAACCTTCGAGTGTATTAAGGTGAAACAAAGTTTACAGGCGTCATCGGTAGTGTATATTGTAACCTTTAAGAGTATATAGGTGAAACCAATTTTACAGGCGTTATAGGTAGTGTATATTGTAACCTTCGAGTGTATTAAGGTGAAACAAAGTTTACAGGCGTCATCGGTAGTGTATATTGTAACCTTCAAGTGTATATAGGTGAAACAAATTTTACAGGCGTCATCGGTAGTGTATATTGTAGCCTTTAAGTGTATATAGGTGAAACACAGTTTACAGGCGTCATCGGTAGTGTATATTGTAATCTTCGAGTGTATATAGGTGAAACAAAGTTACAGGCGTTATCGGTAGTGTATATTGTAACCTTTAAGAGTATATAGGTGAAACACAGTTTACAGGCGTCATCGGTAGTGTATATTGTTCGCTCCAAATGTATTTAGTAAACTCCAAGTGTATTTAAGTGAAACAAAGTTTCAGGCGTTATTTGTAGTAAATATTCAAACCTCCAACCTCTATCGTGATAAAAAAAATAATAAATAACTCTTTCCTGAGCGAATAGTCTTTAATTTTAAATTATTCTGAAGTATCCATGAAAATATTAATTATTAAACATTAATCATCATTTTGCGTGTGTTTTACAAATTTGAGGGCAACATTAACCAAAGATGAGCTAACATCAGCCAGGTAAGTGAGGTCGATGCGACAAAGTATCAGCCGCTATCTCGGTATCGAAGAAAGAAGGAAGAGAGGTGTTATCTACCCCACCCCCATCCATCTAATGTCCGACGTCTTATCTGCTGCTGATATTCCCCGCCAGTACCCTAGGCGACAAGCTCAGGAGATTTCGTCATCTAACACAGCAAGGAGATATACCTCGTTAACCTAACGATCTAGAAATTCAAATATCTCTAAAGTTCAAATTTTAGCCTTTATTATAAACAAATATAGGATATTCTAACCGCTAATATGAGCATTTATTATAATATATACAATAAATAAGATATCTGAAATCCGGTTATATAGTTATGTTGGAGTCAAACTTATTAACAAGAATCACATCTAAACCTTTCTTTATAACAAATCTCCGTCTATCACCAACAAATCAAAAGAGAATTCTTGAAAAATATCAACATTAAATTGGAAGGATGAACCTACTTTACCTAACCAATTTGACCCAACAACTTATTTCATTAACTAATAATATATATCAGAAAGACATACGTACGTTACCATTCTAATAGGAAACAAAATTAATTGAACTAAATATGAAAACAATATATAATTAATAAATGAAATACTAAAAACTTTCAGTGTACAAATAATCTGAAAACATCTCTATAAGTGAAATTATTCAAAGTTATTCTGGAGTTAGAAGAAATTTAATCAATAAAAATTAATCTAGATTCTCGCCTTTCATTTACACAGGTTTTATCCAATTACTATTTATATAGTATTTGTTGTTGTTGTTGTCGTGTCCAAAGAAGAGTATCAGATGTCCCCATGCATCTCTATCACAGCAGCAGCAATGTCCACTATCTTGGGTGTTGTTGTTGTGTCCAAAGAAGAGTCTCAGATGTCTACATGCATCTCCAACACAGCAGCAGCAATATCCACTATCTTGGGTGTGTAAAGCTTATATAGTGAATGTATACCTGTGAATGTATTATGTAATCGATTAGATATATAGAGAGTTAGAGATACATTTAAAATCCAGGTTGTTAGATCGAAACAAGTAGATTGAGTGGGAAAAGGAAATATATTTCATACATATAACTGAAACACTAAAACAATGAAGTAGTTTAAAATAATGATTATCGAGTTCAAATCCGTGTTATACAATCCTCTTATCAAATAACAAAATATTTTCTCACAAAGAGTTTTTATTTTAAATTTCAAACTCAAATTTTGTAAATATTTCTTGTAAGATATAGTCGATATTTTTAATTAAACCCTTTGAAGGCCGATTATCGATTGAAAGCTAGCAATTTAAAATGAAAAAAAAAAAACATATTGTGATAAAATATTTGTCATTTCAAAGGTTTTTCACAATTTGATCATGAATATAATCCTCTATAACATAGGGTCAAAACTATGTGACAATTGTATGAGCTAATACCAATCTGACAAAAATATATTCACCGCAATTTAAACCATCAATTTCACATCTTTTCAGAATAAGTATTTATATTCTCTATATTTTATAACTTACTAATTAAGATTGTGTGTACAAATTGTGAGTATAATTGGTTCATTTTTAAGTGCAGAAATGGATGAATTATTTCGAAAAACAAATGTAACATTCCGAAGCTTTTTCCCGTTTCGAATTCCAACATTTTTCCGTTCGAATTTTTATAATGCCCAGTTTACAACGAACCATGGAAATTTTAAGGGATTTTTATCAAAATTTGGAGCGGTTGAAGACTAGCTGTCATTGTGGCAACGAATTCCAGGACTCGAGACACCTACTGCTGGAATGCCCACTCTTCTTCATCGCTAGACAACAGACAATAAATAATGTTGTAGATCTATATCAATTTGTAAATAGCAGAGAGAATTATCATAGGTTTAACTACCTTTGTAAATATATTTGTGATTATCTTTCTAACCTGAAATGTTCAGGTTCATGATATATATATATTTTTTCTATTTTTTAATTTTTATTACTTTTCTTGTATAAAATGTTTATAACTGTTTTTTTTTTTAAATGTAAATCGACGCAATTATCCCTGGCCGGGATATCTCGTTTTGTGTGTTGAAATAAATAATTAAGATTGTGTGTAAAACTTAAAATTTTGTAGAATAACAATCCTTACTATTGCAAATTTATAAGTTTTTTAATATGGAATACTAAGAAGACACGACATATATATTATTCGAGCATATCTTTCAACATTTTGGAACTCAAATACACAAACCCATTAAACACATTATTAAGGTTTAATAATGAACATTAATTTTAAAACCTTTTCATAAGGATAAATATCATAAAAAAAGTAACACACAATATAAAATTCAGTAAATATAATATATAAAAACCATAAAAGTACATTATAAAACAAAAATAAAATCTAATTGGCTTTTAAGTTATCTAATCCAACATTTTTTAACCTGTCAATTTAGTGTTTAAAGCAATCAACAAACATTTTGCACGCAAGAAATTACTTTGAATTGATTTTCGAAATGGCGTTCAATTTTTTAATTTCTTTCCTTCAAACGGCTCGATGGGCAGAATAAAAGATGATTCTATCTAACAGAAGCCATGGTGTGGTTATATAACTCTTGCCAACTATAGTAACAGCTCTATTTTATAAATATTCCAATATTTAAATATATTAAAACATATATTTATTTTAAAAAATAATACAAATGTGATATTGTATTGGAATAAGGTGCATAAATTATGAAAAAAGACATCTCCTTATCGTGCAACTAAAGGTTGCTGATAGCTTGCGCCATCTTTCGGAATAAATATCAACTATAAACAACTATAACCGAGAATAGTTGATATTTATTCTGATAGAGGGCGCAAGCCATCAGCAACTTCTAGTTGCACGATAAGGGAGTGCCTTTTTTCATAATATATTCATTTATTTATTCAAATTTAAAGCGCTATGTCCCCCTAGGGATACTTACGCAATCATACATGTATGTCTTTACATTGGTCTATATATATTTACAGTAATTTTAAGCCGTAAAGAATAGCCATATAATAATAACAGGGAGAAGAAAGAAAAGAAACAACAAAAAAATATATATAATATTTACATGAATATTGTTCATTTAAGAATATCCGAAACTATTATAGACGCGTATGATCCTTTTGAAAATTAAACAATTTCTACTGTCCTTACTCCAATGGAATAATAGTTTCGACTATTCATAAGAGATAGAGCGCTATGCATCATAATATAATTGTTCATTTATCATTATTTTTGAAAGAGACGAGAAAGAAAAATTATGTAAGAGTTTAAACCTTCTTAGGACAAATTAAATTTTAACGAAAACAAAGGTCTGTTTACAAAATAAATAAATTTCTGGTAATATATAAAATCAGTATAATACACATTATCAGTTTCCTAAAAGATATTTGTTACTATTGTTTTGAAAATAAAGAAATCGATAAATAAATCTTCAATTAAAAAGGCATATATTGGATCAAAATATTGGTAAAATAAATGCTATTTTGATCCATGATATGCTTTTTTAATTAAAGATTTGTTACTAGATAATTCTGAATATATCTCCAAAAGGTATTAAATTTACTGGTAATGAGAATACTTGAATCTGTTACTATTAAATAATTGTTAATTCTATAGTCTTGAAAAATAGTATAATCGAGTGAAAGATGTATTGAAGTTTGTTCCTTATGTCCACATGATGTTATATAAAATAGATACATCAATAATAAACTATTTAAAACTTGCCTGGAAAATGATACTAACCTACCAGATCAGTTTATTCGACAAAATTTGATCAATCTATACGTCTGTCAATTGTTAACTGTTTTTGAATTGACAATTCGATGGTCTACAGCTAACGTTACAATAATATTTAAAATTATAGGCTTAATTATCTTCAAATAAAGAGAACAGTTATATTTAAATATAGTACAATATCTTTACGTACTGTCCTCTTTAATTATTTCTTATCTCTTTAAGTCATATATTTATATATATACTTAGGGGGGTCTGTACTTACAGTAAAAACAGTCGCCTACTTCTACCCACCATGACTATCATGGCCTGTACCTCGTGGACTAGGGATAAGCAATATATATATATATATATATTAGATAATAAAACGGCATATATTCGATTTAATAAAAGATTTATCTACCAAAATTTCGGCTGGCTGAAAGACAACCTTTATCGAGGCATCACATTTTTGTATTTAGAATTATATATAGAATTTAAAAAAACTTTATTCTCTGAAATAATATTATGTCTGTAATATTACTATTTATAATATATTTTATTTAAATATAATACATATTTACTGAATATACCAATATTTTAACTTATTATTTTATTGATTTAGGATTTTTAAGAAAAGGGATTACCTGAAACTGTTTACATTTACCAGCACTTTTTAATTTATATCAATGTTTTTTTAGGATAAATTTCTTATATATTATATATATTCCTTATAACTTGAAGAGATATAAAGGTTGCCTGGAGGGCTTTCATATTTTTATAGAAAGCTATTTTATTTGGAATAATCTTTATAAGGAAGAATGGAGATTCGAGAAAATCTGTTTTATCAGTGTTGAATTTATCTAGCCGTTTATATCTTCTTTCATTCTTTTCCCGGTGGCTTTGCATTCTAACTATTACCATATACAGATAAATAATTAGAAATGATAATAATGATAATTTAACAACATATTTCTAGGAGATTGTTGATATTATGTGTTATTCTAGATAATTATTGTGAGAATATGAATATTAAAATTACATATATTCTCTTTATAATAAAAAAGAGCATATATTGAATTAAATAAAAAAATATTTATTTTTCAATTTTCAACATCAACTTTTGTCATGGAATTACATCTTTAAATAAACAAACTCAGCCCCACATAGCGTCATTCTATTACAGTTAAAATAATTTTGTAGAAAACACAGAAGGACAGTAGGAATTTTTTTATGTATGAAAAATATTACTATAAAAATCAATAATAGAATGAGTTCAATTTTATAAGGGATGTGTGAATATCAAAGAAGAAAAAGAGGTATATCTTATATTTTAAAATATTTGTATTATATATATATATAATATAAAGATATATGCATATAAAATTGTGTACTCATAATGAATTGTAAATTAATAATTTCTTGGAATAAAATGCGCCTAAAGCGTTGAAAATATAGGTTCAAAAATTATATTATATTTTTGCTCACATAAATTTCAATTGTTATTTTTAAAGTAAACAATTTATAAAAATTATACATATATACAATATCCTGAGAGGTATAAAGAAGCAGGAAATTTCAAAAAGGAATTATTCTATCATTAATTATGCTTCCCAGAAAGGAGTAACGCCTGCCTATCAAAAGGTTATAATAATTCATTGTGTCGAATCTTCATTTTTAAAAGCCAATAAAATATATGTAATTCTGAATGTAATTCTACTGTCCTATAAGCTTATGTCCATAGTTTTCTTGAAAACCATTTTTGAGATTCCATCCTTCAGTGCTGCGTATATAAACCGAATCATCCAATACAGTATTAGAGCTCTGAGAAGCGGTTTGGTGGATTAAATTAGCGAAACCGCTGGGATGGTTAACCACTGATGAGCCAAGCCCTACCAATATATTTTTTCATCGCATTAAGGGCAGTAGAAGTTTGTATTATGTATAAAAGAAACATTCGTGCTTTTAAATCCTTTCATTTTATATGTAATATAATATATATATATATATATATAATTGATCTAATTTTATAATATAGAGAGAAAACGTTTTCCACATTTTCAATCAGAAAATTTTATATTAGTAAAAAATTGAGTATTTATTATATTACATTGCGAATATAGCATTTAAAATCATTTGAAGGTAGATATTTATTTCAAATCAGTGTACACTTCTCAATCTTTCACATTTACCAATAGATGAAAGAAGATCAAATTATTATATATTTTAATACGTAATTTTAGCGTATAATATGAAATATAAATTGGTTTTACATATTTAATGGGAAAATATGCGTATGCACAACTAAGCATAAATAATATATATGTATTTTCTTCAACTATACTTAATATTTCAGCATATTCTTAATAAATTCATATTAATATGTATTTTTATACATTTAAAAGAAAATATCTGAACGAATTACATGTGATAATCGAGGAAAACCAATAAAAAATTTAAAATTGCCATGTTAACATTTGAATTTAAAACATCGTGCTCCTTTACGAATTAAATGGTTACATTTTGGTTTGTCTTGAGATATCTCACTGTCAGTTTTCTGATTCTTTTTTTGTTTTATTAAATTATTATTTAACAAAATTATTCACTTTGCCGAATAACACAAAGCTTATACTGAATTGTTTATATTTAACAGAGAAACAGTATCAAAATTCAAAACTATTTTAAAGGCGTAAGATTCTTTTTGATATTAAACAATTTCTACTGCCCTTACTGCAATGGAAAAATTAAATGGAGGGCCTGGCTCATCAGTGGTGAACCCTTTCAGCGCTTTCGCCAGTTTAATCTACCATACCGTTGTTATATTGCATTTTTAGAACTTCCTTTCATAGTGATACTGTTGCTAGACTCTTGGAATGGGTATTTTAGAAGAACTATGGACATAAGCCCTGAGGACAGTAGAATTACATACAATTATAATTATATAATATGCTTTGAGCAATCGCTCTTCCGCAAATATCAAAACAGTATCTTTCTGGGAAAAAATAAATGCTTGGTGTATTTTTTGACGGTTCAAAATTTTTGAATCTTTCGAGCATATATGGTACAAAATAGACAAAAATCACTCATTTTCATTAATAATGATGATTAAAAGGCAATCAGGTTATTTTTTTTGAGAGGTAGGAGCCATGAAAAATTAAACAATCCAAATATATAAGATTATTCAGTTATATTTTATCAAATTTCACTATTTGTTATAGTCTATTTAATAAATTAAATACTAGACGAACAATCATTTCATTGTCAGATTTGAATAAGAATAACAGAATTGAATTCAGGAATATGTTAAGACTTAGAACAAATTGGTGAAACAAGACAATAGGAGGTGAATTCATTTGTGACTCTTATATTTGCATAGCAGTATATTCAAATAAAACGCATGTAGCACAAAAGAGTCACAAAGGAAGGGTTTTACATTTTAAATGAAGGAATGAATAGAAATTCACTGAGGAAGACTATTGTTTATCTATTTGGCAGAACTCTAACTGCTCTGCGTAGTCTTATTTCCATATGTAAGTATAGCTGTATGCGAATATCAGTTAAATGTATAAAAATATCAATCACGATGACTATATTTAACTGGATATTTGACTAAACGCTTTTCTTTACCTGCCCGAAGTTGCCAAACTGAAGCAAGAAGTTGAATATTCTTTGAGTGTGAAATCTTGCAAAAATAGGAACTTACCCTCTATTATAAATTTGTTTTTCTTTTCTTTGTCGTCTGTTTTCACAAGTTGAATCTGGTTAGAAAATGTATAAAAAATAGAAGAATCTTTTGTTGCCTTAAATACGAGATAATTAACTCGTTTCTATATATATCTAAAAATGTTTAATGTTTAATAAAATAATTTTTTAAATCTGAGAGTTCTTCAAAAACGATCCAACACAAACTAAGGTCGGAACATTATATTTTTAAACAGAATATTGAATATTTATTTAAAAATGCATATATTGGATCAAAATATGATTTATTTTAACAATATTTATCAACATTTATCAAAGTTTTATAACGTACAGCCAACTAAAAAAATTGGTACAATAAATGATATTTTAATCCAATATATGCCTTTTTAATTGAAGATATATTTATGGATCGCTCTATTTTCAAAACAATATTGATTTAAATTTGAATAACATATCATTATTGGCGTTAATTTATTTATTCCGAAAAATATTTATCTCACTTCAATCATGGCCTATCGAAGAGCAATGCCTTTTCAACCTTGTTTTATTATTGAGAACTTCCGAGAGCAAATATTTCCTAAACATCTTTATCAACATTTCGCCATTAGATATACATT